>JANZLX010000009.1:10792286-10808178 GCA_025531955.1 Erythroxylum orinocense | reverse complement strand
ACCTATCACCAATTGGTTTTAGGATGGAACCTTACTTAGGCTTATATGTGGTCGAGTCTTCCTTCTCGTGTGGGCCCATAGGCTCATTATTAAATTCTAACAAGACTCTTGAAAGAGTCTTTAGCATTTGAAAATTTTTAAGACTTTATGTTACGATTCGTTCTGCAGGTAATTCTCTACCCACTGGTTAGTTTGAATCTTTAGATTACTGCCCTCGATAATTTTTATATAATTCTTATTCAAAGATGGTGATGACAGGTTTCTCATCATTAAAAAAAAAGAAGAAGCTATGAGTGATGAATGAAAAGACGATGATGAAACGTAAGTTCTACATGTATCATTAACGATGTTTAAATATACATATAATGTAGCTAAATGTGTATATAATTACATTTCTATCATAAAAAGAAACTTATAATCACCTTTTGCGTTATATTCTTAAAGTATCTCCTGCAAGTTGAAACACATTTTATCTAGCTAACATTATTTATAGGATGGTGAAATATTTGCTGAGATTTGAACTATGAAAGTAGTTCGCATAAAGTATAATAATATGTTAAAATGATAAATGCAAAAAAAAAAAAGGAATACCAAGCGCATAAAATGTTTGTTGTACTTGTCCACTCTCGACAGTGTTCATCTGACATTGTATATACTATCCTACTTCTACATTTTTCTTCTTTATTTGCTTAGATTAAAAGCTCTGACTTTCAAATGTCTCCACCCACCCCTTCTACCAGTCTGAAGGATGCATTCATATAACAAAAAGTTAATATATTTACTTGGGAAAGTGTAAAAATTAGAAACTTAAGAAAGGATGTGTTTTTAACCTTGTCCTTGCCATGTTGGAGACGCATACGCCGGCAGAGAAGGTGAAATGAATCGTCATGAATGATGTTCCAATAATGCAAAAGCATTTGCTTATGTAACCTATTATTACTATTGTTTGCTCTCTTTATTTCAGAGATCCACCCTCAACTCCTAAACCCTATCCCTAGCTAATATATTTAATGGATGCTAGCATATGATCAAAAGCATTGAATATTTGTTATGATGTGTGTGCTAGTTGTGATGTTCTTTAACTCTTCGGTACTTTCATATGTTATTTGTTTGAAACATTGATATAAAGTGTTCCAGCTCCTTTTAAAATAATTTATACATAAGACATATTTAACTAAAACGTCATAATTGGTATATTAAACATTCACTTTCAGAGGAACTAAATGAAAGATATATTTTCAAAAAGCAACTTTTGACATAATATTTTAAAGCCAAAGTTAGAGAAAAATACATATTGAATTAGAGTTTACTTACAAAAGTATTAAGAAAATAAGTTATTTGACAATCACAAAGATCTTAATAATTAATTTTAAACCACAATAAACAAAAACCGTCAAATTATAGGTGGTTTTGTTATACTAATCCAAGAATGTATTTGAATTGTGAGGATTTTTAATTAATTGAAATAGATGCAATTATATATTGTTAAAATTTAAACAAAAGTTATGTTATGATTTGATAACAAAATAAAAATTTTCATTTTTAATCACTATAAATTTATTGATTTAATTTAATTGATCATCATATAGTTTTCCAAATTCAAATTTTAAAGAATTTGTGAAAATACTAGTATTTATATTCTAAATCAATATGATCAACTGTAGTTCTTCGCATAAATTAACTTGTGTTAGGAAAAAAAGAAAAGTACTGTCGAGCTGAAAACTTGCCTATTTGGTTTATGAATGGAAAACGTAGAACAAAGTTGTGACTATATATATTCCATAACGTGTTTAACTTTGTGTCCTTGTCCAAATCTACAACCAAAGCATATATTGTACTGCTTTTCTTCAAATCCAGGCTGTTGAAATTCCACTTCACTATTGTTTTACTGTATTGACGATGGCTTAATTCTTTGTCGGTTTATCCGATTTGGTGTTTTTTCACTAATTTAGAACAACCATCACAATCCAATATATTTAGTGGATACACTAATTGAGGATTATGAACAGATCACCAATCTCCAGTCATTCACAAAGATTCTAGCTAGCTATTGAAGGTTATTTTCAATAGGGCATAGAGAGCTAGGTCCATCTACAAGTTTTTGTCGGGTGACCTAGCCCGTATGCGTGTTCATGATGTCTAATATGGAACAGTTTTCAGTATGATTGACAAGATTCATATAATAAACACTTCACTGACATTTAAATTTTAATATATATATATATATATATGAAACATCATCTTTCCCATCAAACAAAAAACGCAATAATAATTCTTCCCACTTCGTATTGTAAAAGGAGGACCATCCAGAAAAGTTAAGATGCTGTAAAAGATAGAGTTTAGAGACTTAGAACAACCATAATTCATGGTGCTTATTAGATTGATGTTTCAATTTTTTAATGTGTACAGTGAGAAGAAAGTTGTATGTAATGCTTCCAAGGTTTTGTTATTACGCTTTCGGGTGGTCTCTCCAATTGAAGTTCCTATTTCTTTTCCTAATCAAGGAGGCCTCTAGACTGCTACTCGTATAACATAAACCTATTACTAATTTACTATGTATTCCAAACTCCAATCATCATGGCGTGAAATCCATGCATGCTCCACAAGTTTTGTCTTGAGAAAATTGTGTACTGAAGGATTTTTCATCGCACTTAAGGTACTGAAATCTTTTAATCTTGTCATGCCATGAAGAACAAAGATATGAGGAGTATCCCAAAAGGAACTTAGTTTTGATAAGCAATCTTGGAAAAAAAGTGCCAAAAAGCCCTTTATTTGTGCTGTCTGGCCAAAGATGCAATTGTAACAAGTGGTTGAAACTCTCCAGGGGAAACAACACAGCCATAACATTTGATGGAACCTTATTTGCTTCAAAGCAGACAAACCAATTGAACCAAGCAAATATTACAAGATAATAGTAAGATTTAATTGGAATACTCATGCGCATATATACAATATGCACCAAAAAATTTCATCAAATTGGAAAATTATATCATACATTTTCGAAGACAATCATTTGCAGTTCATGTTCAAAAAGCTAGCATAGGCACATTAATCAGCTAAAATATCTTAACTACATCACATAAAACAGAGAGTAGGCATATGAAAGAACAAAAGATCGGTGAGGATCCAAGCTGGTCAAGCATTAATGCAGAACCTCAAGATTTATGAGACTTTCAAATTACAAATGTAATTTTCAACACTAAAATTGATTGATGATGGGATCAAAAAGCTAAATGACTTGATCACTATTATTTTACCATTTATAGGTCCCTATACATGATAAAAAGCCACGTCATATTCAAACATTCGATAAAACATGAATGATTAATAACAAATAGATCCTCTAATCGCATCAAACTAGAAGCTTGTACCCCGAACAAGAATCGCTAAAAAAGTTATCTTCACACCTATACTACGTCATAATAGATCTCTTTTTTCTTGTTCTAAGGCATAACCTGAGCACTTTCCTGGTGCATAGAGCATTCAAACCAAACTATAATGTTAAATCCAAGATGAGATGACCTATCAGTAGCCAATTGGCGAAAATGCTGTCGGCCAAATTTGTTGGAGAACTTCTTCGAATCCCCATGCATGGTTGCTACTTTCTGATGACCGCCATTTATGTTAGCAAACGATTATGTGGAAAGGAAAAAAAAAAAAAAGGTTCTTGGATGTAGACTACTCCTTGAATTTTGTTCTGGCATAGAAATAATTCCCTCCGGCACATCATCTTGCTCCATCTGGAAATAAATTCTAACTAGATTGCACTGTTCCTATCTAGTGAGTGTCCACAAGTTAATGTATGTGTCTTTCATATATATTTACGAGGGTTTGTATTTGCTCTGATGAAGGGTGGTGGTTATTGGGGGATATGTCCAATCTTTTCTCTATCTGCCACATCTCTGAGACTGAAATGACTACTAAGAGAACTTGCAGGGAAAACTTTACTTCGAGTCACGACTCGACTCAAAACCCAAACAGTTTAAAGCATTCGACGCATGACCTCACACTGGTGTTTTAATCAGCTCATGATATATATTATATAGTCAACAAGATCTCTCGAGTATTAAGAACTTAACCAAACTGTCTGCCATTTTCATCCTATTTGAAATGACATCACTAATGAAAAGTGCCAAGGTTTAGGCACTTCAAATTAAAAAATGTCTTAATTTCTTTAAGATCAACGAAATAATAATAAAGAAATATTTGGGGTTCTATTGTTGACTCTGATTTTCTATTATCTCAGACAGTGAAGGTGTGTACACAACAGAGACCAAAGGAGGAGTCGCATACAAAAGGTAGCAGAATGAAAAGCAGACCAATATCTGCAGTAAGTCATTAAACAAGTGCAATCTGACATATGCTCCTTATGTGAAGTCTTTCAAACTTTAATCAACTATGACTGAACTGCGAGCATGGGAGCTAGTGTACACACACACACATAGATATATAGAGAGAGAGAGAGAGAGAGCGAGAGAGAGATGATCTGCAAATCTATGCCTTGCCATATATGAATTTTCAAGTACATAAGATCCAGGACCAATTAGATGTTCTCAGTTCCACATAGTTCATGACTGCTAGTACAATTACTCTTACCACCACTTTTCTAGGAACTACTACAAGTCCGACTACTAGTAAGATTACTATCACTGTTTGCATCAAAAGCAGATTGGGTCGCCCCCAGATCTAAGCATTTGCTTCAATCAAAGCAAACAGGAAAACCATCAAAAGAAAAGAAAAACCCTAAAATATGCTACTAGAGTACCACAAGTTACTGAAAGAAAAATAAACAGAAGTTCCAGATGGATAATAATCACTATTATCTTTTCAAGAGTGCCAATAATATTGTGGACTGATTGATAAAGGGTAGAGGTGTTTTCTTTATTTTAAGCTGCACCTGATGGTGGTGGTAGAGCTTGGATTTGCTGCTGTGGTGGTCGCTTACGCTTCTTCTTCTCGTAGCTAATCCCTCTTGCTTTGGATTGCAAATCGCGCACCTCACGAAGGTAAAGCCTAACAGCTCTTGCTCCAAATGGATTAGCTTCAGGCTTGCCTCCATTTTCTTCAAAAGCTGCTCGGAGCCGTCCGATGAGAGCGTCAAGGCTACCCCAGGCTTGACGGAGAGGGCAAGGACACGGTGCTGGAGGGTTCGGGTAGCCATAAAAAGGGCAAATTAGTGTGTGAACTTTGGTCTTGCCAAATTGGTCGAGGTAGCGAAGGAATTCAAGAACATGAGCACCACTGCACCTTGATAGAGATAGTGGAGGCCTGTGGTTCTTGAGATATTGTCCAAAGGTGTTCCAATCACGACGCTTTTGGTTCTCGTAGCGGCTCGAAGTAGATGATGGCGGTGGAGAAGACGATGAGTTTGCCACTGATATGGTGGTTGAAGCAGTATTGTTTATGTTGCTAAAGCTTGTGTTTTCTGAGTTGGAACCGCCCATTTCTGGAAGTGAATCCATTAAAACCACTTCTTTTTTCTGGCTTCTTGTTTTGATTCTATGAAAGAGACTGGTCTGTCTTAACCTGAGACAATGGTGGTGTTGTTGTATATGCTACTCACTTCTTCTAGGGTTACTTCTCTGCTTCAAACACTTGAAAATGGAAACCTTATAAACAAAGGAAGAGAAAAGAGGATATGCACAAGTTCTCAAGATGGACAAAGATTGAGACTTGGAGAAGGGAAAGCAGTGAATCTTCAGGTTTCTTGATGATCGCGGAAAAGTGGGATGTTTCTGAAAAATTATCAGATTGTTCCTGTTAATGGAAACAAACCAGACTCTAACAAACAAAAGAGACCAAGACCGAGGAGTAAGAAAAGGAAACAAAGGAGGAACTTACAATTGACTGATATCACATACAAATTTCCATATTTGAAGAGAGAGAAATGAAGGTAGAAACTTGAAGTGGAGAAGCAAAGGAAGATTTCTTTAATATAGAGAGATGGAGATGATGATGAGATTGATGGGAGATAGCTGAAAGGACTCCTCTTTGTTTGGTGTCTCGGAGTTTGTTTGATTGAGCAAATACTAGAAAAGCTTCAAAGCCTGTGATCACTACTATTAGAAACGTATATTATTTCGCTCTATCTTTTTTAGTTTTTCTGAAAAATGGTAAGTGATTGGTTATTTTCCTTAAAAAGGTCAAGCAACTCAGGTCTCACCGGTTAATAATCATGTTGTTGATGATATTTTTGGGAGGAGAGATAGATGGAGTAAGAAAGGAGTGAACAGTTTCAGCCTTTAGGGCTTTGGACAAGTAGGCTGAGTTCCAGACAGACAGTGAAAAGAGTCTTGTAAGAGGGTAAAATTTTTCTTTTTTCTTTTTTCTTTTCCTTAACCAGTAGCATTGAATGACAGTTCCTTCCTTCCCTACAGTCACCAGAGTAGACTGTAAACAAATTTTCTATTACAATTTACTTTATTTCTGACACTCGAATTTTGTCTCCATACCCCAACCATGGCCCATACGATTCCAAGTTACTTATCTTTATTGGTCGAATTTTATGCATAGTTACCTTAATTCAATTCATATTAAACTATAACCCAAAATTACTTTCTTGTGCATGACAGTAATGTGAGTTAACTTACAGATATAAATCAAATCAACAACAAATGGTCAGTAAATATTAACATGTTCTGCTAAACCATATTGAGTCAAGTCATATAAGTGTAGAGGCTGTCTCATCTTAGTTTTTGGCATGGGAAAAAGGTAACTCGTTATTATATAGCCTACATAAATAAATGGCAAAACATATATACTACTACTGCCTAGAAAACGCAAAAGTAATTATAATAATTCAAATACGATTGGTGATCAGCGATGGCCTTGTCTTTCTTTCTCTTTTATATCCCAGAACCTGAAAATTGAACTAGGAATCTCCTGTCTTGAAGAGGCTGCCATTGAGTTTATCTTTAAATAATAGGTCGGTCATAATAAAAGGTAGTAGGTACTAGGGTTAATCCATTTTAATCATGAATCTAAAGTGTGTTATAAAAGGATCATCGCAAAGTAATCAAATATAGGGCCGAAATCGAGATGAACGAATGAGCATAGGAAGAAAATTGTGTTATGGCTAAGGGCTACTAACTTATAAGCGATTTCACCTCCCCGACTACGTTGCAATCAGCTGCTTGGACATCGCTTCCCAAGGTTCATACGGTGACACTCCTCTCACGTGCACTCAAGAGAAGAGAGTTGGAATTCACTTACTATTTTGCTCATAACTAGAATAATTGAGAGAAAAGGAAGTTGATGTGTTTTTGAATATCGGATAAGTAAGAAGAGAGGACCATATCGCGGAGAAGATAAACCCCTCCACTCAACACATAACCCGTAACCGAAGGAGCAAATTAGGAGAGAATTACAAGAGACATTATGTATAAGATCAAGATTCAGAACGTGCATTAGACACTTTTATTGACTAAAAAACAATTGCACGAGGCTCAAATATACCACACACGCGTCACGCACATGAGCCGAGCTGACCGAACGACGGGCATGTGGAGATACCCTCATTCCCCCCAACATAAAACTAGTGAGCACACTAGCTCACACATTCCGCTAAACATAGTAGTATATACACCCAAGTGAGCAGGTATAAACTAGCAACGTGGGATAAGTTTAATAAGAAAGAGAAGGAAAAACTAAAGTGAGCAGGTATAAACTAGCAATGTGGGATAAGTTCAATAAGAAAGAGAGGGAAAAACTAAGTCCTAAAGCCACTGCATTACCAACAATCCCCCACTAACGCAATGATGAAAATAAAATATAGTTTTGAGCTTACGGTGAGGTTTGACACTTAAGTGCTAGTGTCTTCCGATTGAACTAACACATAGTGAATCACCTAATAGGTGACCAAGTCTTAAACCTATAAGCTCAAGGATTAAGCCAAAGACACGTATCTTATCTCATAACAAAATGAGTTTCATGATCAACACAATAACATGTCAGCCAATAGTAACCTCGGGATGCTCATGAGTGCTTTAAAAAGACTGCCCATGTCTTTCATAAAAAGAGGCCAATCCTTTACACTCACGTAGGTGATTCCATCAAGTCTACCTCCACATAGACCACCCTCAAGGGTTATGGAACCATTAAGAGCTCATAAGCTCATCCTTATATTCATCAAGTGGTGGAACCATTAAGTCCGTCTCACAAGGACAACCCATCAATTTGGGCTATGGATCCATTAAGAGCACATAGCTCAACCTCAATGTACACGGGTCATAGGAATGGGAAAGATGTGTACAAGTGTGAGTATTTCAAGGCTTCGTTTGACTTACAAATGCGTATCCACCAAGAGTTCCTCACCTAACAGGGCTTAAGTCTTATTCCCTTTGACGAATCTAGGACTAGTTTTCTACTTAGTCCTTTGGTCAACGAATCAACGAAGTTCCTTTTAGATTGAACAAAATTCATAGAAATTACTCCATTGGTAATTAACTTTCTCGCAGCTTTATGCCTAATGCATATATGCCTCTTTTTACAATTATAAGTAGTGTTTTTAGCAACACTAATGGCATCCTGAGAATCATAATGTAAAGAATCTGCATGAGTGGGTTTCCCCACCAAAGGTATATCGGATAGTAAAGACCTCAACCACTCGGCCTCTTCACCTGTTAAGTCTATCGCAATAAACTCAGACTCTATGGTGGATCGTGCAATCACAATCTGCTTAGCAGGTTTCCAAGATATAAGAACTCCTCCTAGTGTGAATAAATATCCACTAGTAGAGCTCACCTCATCATTATCAATCACCCAATTGGCATCACTATATCTCTCTCACATAGCAGGATATCCCACAAAGTGCAAACCCCAGTCTATGGTACCTCTAACATATCTCATCAACTGTATAAGATCATTCCAATGCCCACCACTGGGTTATGGGTGTACCAACTAAGTCTACCATCAGCATAAGCAATATCAAGTCGAGTATAGTTCATCAAGAACATCAAACTCCCATTAATCTTAGCATATTCAGTTTGAGAAACACTTTTATCCAAATTCTTAAATAAGTGTATGCTAGTATTATAATAGGATCTTACTGGCACAACATTATAACAATTGAATTTCTTTAGGATTTTCTCCACATAGTGAGTTTAAGACAAGATAAAACTATCACTAATTTTAGTGACTTTTACACCCAAAATCACATCAACCTCACCTATATCTTTCATTTCTAACTGAGAGGATAAGAAACGTTTAGTTTCATTCACAACACCATTACATGTACCAAAGATTAACATGTCATCAATATAAAGACATATTATCATACAATCAAATCCAAACATCTTTGAGTACACACAGGCATCAAATCCTTTAACTTTAAAACCAAAACTAAGTATGGTTTCATGGAATATTAAATACAACTGAATAGGTGCTTATTTAAGGCCATACAAGGACTTCTTAAGCCTACATACCTTATTCTCTTGTCTAGGAACTACACAGCTAGGAGGTTGTTCCATATAGATTTCCTTATTCAAATTTCCATTCTAGAAAGCAATTTTCACATTCATTTGATTCACAATTAGTTTATGGATTCAAGTTAACGCAAACGATGCATGTATAGTAGCAATTTTAGTGATAGGAGAATAAGTACAAAAGAAGTCTATACCACCCTTTTGAGTATAACTTTTAATCACAAGTCTAGCTTTAAACCTTTAAACAGTACCATTAGTTTCGAGTTTCCTTTAAAGACACATTTACACCCAATAGTCTTAGCCCCTTTGGGTAAGTCTACTAATTCCCAAATATGGTTAGACTTAATGTAATCTAGTTCACTCTTTATGGCATCTTTCCAAAAACTAGCATCGACAGATTTCATAGCCTCATCATAGGTCTTACGTTCATCCTCAATAATATGAAGACAAACTACTAACTCATCAATTTCATCCAACCTAACTTTCTCATAGAGTTCAACAAGGAAGGTAGTAATAAAATTAGAAACAAAACTAGTTTTTGTTCTACGTATTTTACTTCTCCTAGGTTCTACATTCACATCACCATACAACATATTAGGAACAAGCAAAGACATATATGAAGAAGATGCACATGTAGAAGTAGATGCATCTTTCTGCATGTCTTAGGATCTATCACATTTCTTCAAAGGAAACACATTTTCAAAAAACCCAGCATTTTGAAATTCAAATAAAGTACGATCTTTCAAACGCATGAATCTATAAGTAGCACTGTTTTTATCATAACCAATAAAGACAGCATCTTCAGTCTTAGATCTGACATTCTCACACCGAAAAGAAGGCAAACCTATCTTAGTTAAACAACCCCACACTCTCAAATATTTTAAGTTCGGTGCATAGCCTTTCCATAACTCACATGAGATATTTTGTAATTTCTTATGAGGCACTTTATTAAGGATATAGTTCTCACTCAGTGTTGCCTCCTCCTACATTTATGAAGGTAACGATATTTCCATTGAGCTATCCCATTTTGTTCAGGGGTTCGAGGAGTAAAATGTTCATGAATTATTCCCTCTTTCTCACATACTTCTTTTAAGGAAGTAGTACCATACTCTCTACCACAATCGAACCTAACTCATTTGATTTTGCAATCCAATTGGTCTTCTACTTTTGCCTTATATATTAAGAAATCTTTTTAGCCTTATCTTTTGTTCTTATTAAATGCAACTTGCAATACCTCGAATGATAATCAATAAATGTGATGTAATAGTGCTTACCACCCCTACTTTCTATGTTTTTGAAGTCTGCTAAGTCTGTGTGCATAAGCTTGAGCAATTCGGTTTATTGCTCAGTCACAAATTTAAACAGTTTCTTAGCAAATTTTGCCTCAACATAGATTTCATACTTCTTGTCACCATTCATAGACAGACTAGGAATAAGGCTCATAGCTTGCATGCGTTTCAAAGAACCATAATTCACATGTCCTAATCTACCATGCCAAATATCATAAGACTCAACAATATAAGCGGAAGTAGAAGTTTTATAAGCACCAAAATCAACAATGGCTTCAGTCTCTAATGTATACAAGTTACACTACACATAACCCGTCCCTAAAAACTCGTCCGATTGCCTCACCAAGCCACTCTCCCGACAACCATTTCTTAGACAGAAAATCAAGCTAGGTATTCGTCGAAGAATACCAGCTTGAGGGGCCATATTAGGGCTATCCCTTGAGCCCATCACTTGCACCAGCCCAAGACCAATTCAAATGTAGATAAGATTGTATTTTAAATTCAAACAAGAATTTGTATTATATAGTATCATCCAAATACACAATCATAGGATTAGATAAGATGATGTTTTGAATATTTACATACACAAATGTACATGTATATAAACAGATAAGTAATTCATGAATAATACAATTGATTCACCTCATATCAATCCAACTCTTATACTTCGAACCTATAAAATTTTATCACATTTTTTATTAAATTATTAATTTCTTAATTAAAATATAATTAATTAGTTTTGATTAATTACAATATATTTAACATATATAAAAATATAATAACTTTTTAAAAATATAATTAGCTAATTAAATCAGTGTTGATAATAATAATGTCCATTAATTACGAAATTATTAACTATTCTATTAATTTAACTTAACTTGATACGATGATTAATTAAATTAAAATTTAATTAAAAAGAATTACATTAAAATTGTTTGATTAATTAAAGAAGTTTATTTACTTATTAAATAAAAAACTCACTAATACTTTGCACATTTATTTTATTTGTATAGTTAAAAGTTAATTAAAAAAAGAATATTAGTCACACCCATAACACCTTCTTCAACTTTAATGTTCGTTTTTTAATTAACTTTTATGTCGCCCACAACTAAGTATCACAAGTCACACCCGTGAAGAAGCAAAAACAAGACATAGAAGGTGTCATGGGATGAAACCTTCTTAAATTCTTTTTCTCCTCGTCAATTTCTTTGCTAAACCAAAGTTTGACCCTTTTGAATAAAAATATAATTTAATTCCTTATTACAACAAATTTGCTAGGAAGCAATTTTAAAAACAAAGTCACATATTAATTATAATAGGTGACTGTGTTTAATTAGTTTATTAATTATATAAAAATTACACTTAATTAAAAATGACAAAAAATTAATTAGCTAATTAGTCAATGATGCAAGGTAATGGCATATATACTAAATATTAATACGAACTAATTGATCAATTAATTATATGTTATTTAACACATCAATTAATTAACTATATATTAGTTATTATTGATTATAATGGAATAAACTTATATAACGATCAATAATTAATTTATAAGTAAATTATAATTTGATAAATAAATAAATAAACAATATTATAATTATCAATTTTTAGACTGGAATAAGCTAATTAGTTAATTAATTAAATTTATTTTAAAAACGTAATTATACTTTAATATGTGTTACATATATTGTAATTAATTAATACTACTTAATTATATTTTTATTAATATTAATTAATCAACGATTTAATAAAAATATATATATCTGAGTTGCTTGACCTGACACTTAATTTAATAATAACATTTAAATTAAATTAAATAATTAATTACTTATGTTTAAATTAATCAATCCATTAATAATATTTAGATGAGTTTATTAATTTATGTAAATTATATTTAATTAAGAATGAAAAAAAATATTCACTAATTATATATGTTTAATTAATTATACTTTAACTATATTTAATTAAAATAAAAACAAAATTTTTAATTATATTTAAATAATAAATTATTTAATCTCAATCACGTTTGTGACTATTAAGTCACAGGCGTAACTAATTAAGTGATTATTATTATATAATAATAAATAATGATTAATAATGCAGGAAAATGAATAACGTATATATATTTGTACTATTTAATCAATCAATTTTTTTAATTAATGTGAAATCATAATTATTTCTTTAATTAATCAATCAAACAAAGTATACTTTCATTTCTAATGATCTCAATTTGAATTTATAAGGTATTAATCGGTTTAATTTTGATTTCCACAAAAGTTACATGATAATTAATTACAAATTTCTCTTAAACTCAGAATTCACGGTTGTGATTGAAGAATTCACAACCGTGACTTAACCGGGTATTCTTCACGGTTGTGATTAATGGAGTCACAACTGTGAGTAGAATTTAAGAATTCTCTCTTAACCTGAAAACTGAATTGTTTTCATCAATTTAAAATTAAATTATTATTACCTTATATTATTTTACCCTAAAATACAATTTCAGGTAATTATATAACGTTACTTTATTTAATTGGATTTTATTAAATTACAATTTTGAATTACCTTATCTTTATTATTAACTTTATTATTATTATTATAAAAAATTAATTACCTTATCTTTGTTATTATTATACGAAATTGTCTTTTAGTGCTGGCCCAAACACCAACTCCTCCTTTTCAAGGAAATTGGGTCAGACATTCTAGCTGTCTTTCTTGTTGGTACCATGTCCGTGATTTTCCAAGAATGGTCAGAGAACCGTGTCAAAGACATGGAAATCCCATGACCTGTGTAGGCTACAGCGGTAGCGAGAAAGTTGGCGGGACTGGGACGTTCGTGGCAGAGATGAGGATTGGTGGCGGTCTCAGATTGGTCGATATCAATACTACTCATCATGAATCGCTTCTGTTTTTTTTTTTGTTTTTGAAACTATGAATCGCTACTGTTATAATTTATAAATGTTGGTGCTAATATGTTTATTCAGTTGTTAGCTAGGTCTTGGCTCAGTTAATTAACATCTTTTATGTTTTAATTAATCAAATTTTATTTTATTTTATTAAGTTTTATTCACATATTTATATATAATTTTAGTTAATTAGTTTTGCTATATTTTATTAAATTTTATCTACAAATTCATATAAAATTGATATAAATATATACTTAATATTGACTATATTTTATTAAATCTTATCCACAAATTTATATAAAATTTATATTCGTACAATCGCCTCTTTGACATTTCTTCTTCATCATTGGCATTGGTGTCACTGAGTGCCTCGGAGCAAAAAGGTTGAATCCCCAATTATTGTGTTTATGTGATGTATGTGTGCGCGCTTGAGTGAGTGTGTATGGGGGAGTGTAGGTGCGCTTGTTTGGAGGATAGCTAATCAGTTAAATATTGGCTGAGTGACCAAAATCATCTGTCTAATATTGGCTGAGTGACCAAGATCAACTATCTATCCTCCAAACATTGACTGATTGACTAAAATCAGGTGTTAAACTTGTACCAACCAGTCAAAAATCAATAAGCTAGTGGTACGCAAAATACCCACCGTTTCACCTCTGCGTTTTTCTCGTCTAGAACGCTGGCTATCGTTTTCTCTCTACTCTTCCAATCAATCGTCCAGATTTTCCTTCTCACACGACGGATCTGCTCATCGCCGGAGCAGCACCGTAACCAACGACCCAACAACGTCTCCTCTTAACTACCAAATCTTTTTCCTTCTTTCATAATCGTATGATCTTCTTCTCTCTTCCCTCGAGCTCAAGCTGAAGCCTTCTCTCTTCTCTTTTTCTCTAGATACACCCCACACGCCTCGCTCTTTATCTCGATTTGGGATCTGTTGTCTTCTTTTTTTTTTTGGCGTGCTTTTTTCTTTGATTAGCTAAATCATTGATCTCCTTGCTCATTGCTGCCTTTTCTCAAGAAATTTGGGTCGTTTTTTGTTTCTGAGTTTAAGGGGTTTTAGATTGACCTTGTCGTCTTTCGTTTATCGTGCTCCGAACATTGGATTTGGGTTTTGGTTTTTTCGATTGGCATCTTGGAGTTCTGTGATTTGTTTCCTTTAATGGCCACTGAGATTGTGAGTCCAGAGGGATTGAGTGGATCAACGCCACCGCCGAAGCAATTTGGCGTTACGAAGCCGACATCGATGGCAGTGCCCACAGAGGTTGATGCTCAGAGGAGCCGTGAATTGGAAAAGGTATTTAGGGTTTGTTTTATTTTTGAAAAATATTGGGTCTTTTTGGTAGTGATTGTTAAGGGTATTGAGAATCTGAGGTTGGGCATTTCCTTTTTTAGATGTGGGTTTTCGAAGTATGATTTAGACACAGAGAATCCGATTCTGCTTTCTCTTAACTCGTTATTTTTGCTTCTTCACATCACTTTTATCTGCGTTAAGGATTTCCTTTTATGTAGGAAATGTTGAAGCATATGGTTTTTGGGGATTCTCGAGCATTTTTTAAGGTTTTATGTTTCTTTCTTTCTGGGTACTAGCTCCCTGTGTTTTGTATTGTATCAGAAACCTTTTGAAGAAATCTGAGGTTAACAGTCGTCAAGTTTTCACTAGAAATGCTGATGGAGAGCGTGTCTCTGCTGAGAAGAAAATTGCTGCAAAGGGGTTGGCATATTTGCATGAGGACTGTGAGTATTCTTTACACGCGTGCTTAGTGAACCAATTGCTAGAGAGGTTTCAAGTTTAACTTGTCTCCAACTTGTCATAATCCTAACTGGCATATGCATATTCAGGTTGTCCAAAATTCATACACCGCGATATTAAGGCAACAAATATTCTTCTTGATTTTAACTTTGAAACTAAGGTAAGATACAGTACAAACAAGATTTATGAGTAAATTGCCCAGTTATCTTTTAGCATTTATTCGGTTCCCAGAGAAAATGATTAAGGTAGCTGATCCTCTGTGTATGAGGACTAATTAATTCGATCATGAACTTCCCTTGCTGCCTGTATCTTATGAGCTATTGGATATCTCTTAGGGAAATCACAAGCTCATAAGAGAATCATTCTCTTTCCTTTTTTCTTACCTTTGCATTTGTGAAAATTTGAGGGGTCCTTCATATTTCGTGTTGAATGCATTGGCCGACAACTTTAAGAATTCTTTCATCTTGAATGTTTTGCATCTCGTTCTCTCAGGTTGCCGATTTTGGACTTGCAAAACAT
>JANZLX010000009.1:10768343-10779114 GCA_025531955.1 Erythroxylum orinocense | reverse complement strand
ACAAAGTCAAGAATGACACTTATTTTGAATAATTAAAATGTATCTAAAACGACACTTATTATGAATCAGAGGGAGTATCTTTCAACTCTATTAGCACAAGAAGTACTCACACTGGAAATTTTGCTCATTCTAGGACACCAGTTCTCCAAAAATTCTCGTGCCTCGTTAACAATTGCATCAAAATTTTCACACTCTTCACGTATGACTTCCTCGGATGATTCATTGTGATCAGCAACCTCATCAAGCAGTGGTTTCAGATGCTTTAAAATCAGTACCATGCTCATATAATACTTTTGAACTGCCATAGGTTTCCTTGACCTGCAGGAAACTAGATGAATGAAGCGGCATATGCTGTTTATAAGACATCTTGTAGATGTGTCCATTTGACCGGGCTCTGCTAAAACAGATAACAGGAATAAGTGCATAGAATCAGTGCAAAAATTATATTGGTGTCACTTGCAGCATCTTAGAAATCAGAATTTGCAACTGCAGAATACACTTTCCACTTGACCACAATCTCACAACGTTGATATGCTTGTAGCCCTAAAAGACAAGTTCTTGCCTATCATCATAAAGCAGCAAGAGAGAATTTAGAGGGGAAGATAAAAAATGTTTCCATCCAATAGAAAATCTGGTAAAGGTTAAAGTTGTACCCCAAGGCTATACCCCTATTTGAGTACTATCTCCCATAAGCTAGGGAGTGTAATCTGATTAATCAAAATAACAACAATCATAGCAACAAAGTCATTAAGGTCTCCCCAATGAGTAGCACATCTGTGATGATAAACCACACAACAAAATATTTCAGCCCTCCTAATAAGACCAATAAAAACTATGGAAGACCCAATTGGTTTATACCACTTTTCTTTTAGATGTTGAACCTCATAGCACATGGATACTCTCAATCTACCCAACAAGGTCAATAATTGCATTAAGACACAAAGGAAAGCTGTTTCCTAAACAAAACTAATTATTTAGTATGGCATTCCATTTCATGCATCATCTACAATTAGATGAATGTAACAATGTGGCATACTCTGTAGAGAGCTTCCAGGAAACTCAGTGATAACAGGAAATCGATATTGTTTGAAGTAGTGAAAATTAACTGGCAAGCATTTTATGATGAGACCCAGAGCAGTTCCTACGAATTTTGGACATAAATCAGCGTATATTCAATTCAAATAGAATAGAACAACTTTGGCAAAACTAAGAGCATCCTTAAATTTTATGCGACTGATATATGGTTATCCCATGTTAATTTTCTCTATGTTCGCAACTTCTCTCACGAAAAAGTACTCTTCTACTGTCCAATAACTGTACCTTATCTACTATATAATCCATTTAAGTTATTCTGCTATTATCATCCTCATTTGTGGAAAACAAAGAAAGAACGACATGTATCCATGTGCAGAATAAGGGCACACGATAAAATCCATTCCAGTGTTTATTTCTTTGCTAATAGAAACTGAATAGTGAAGAAAAACGACAACACAAACTTCAACTTCTAGACAAGAATATGAAGTAAGTTCCATTTGTCAGAATCCAAGAACACTGCATGACCAATCAGAATAACTTCACTGTTTCCTGGGAAACAAAAAGAGCAAGAGATCTAAACCAGTTTGTCTCAACAAAAGGAAAAACAAAAACTGAGTTGTCTCTTTTTAGTTCCCGGCGGTAACCAAGATGACACATGAATTCACCAAGTGAAAGCAGCTCTATAACTTGAGTCATTTGAAAGAGAAAAAAAAAATCATTCATGAGATTTTGATCTCACGGAATCATAAACTTCAAAAAATGGCCACGCACCCTCAAAACAAATTCACATGGTATCCCAGAAAACGTTCCAGAGCTATAAATCTGTAAAAGCAAGCAAGTCCTGAAAACGCCATCTCTACTCTTCAATACCTGATCCAAACCAAGGAATTAGTAGAGAAGGACAACATCGAAGAAAACAAAAGTTGCAGCCTTTTAATGAGGAGAAAAAAAAAAAAGCAATACCTCGAGAAGAATATGATGGTGAAGTCAGTGAATTGAGGAAAGAATAGATCTTGGTGAACATTGGCATGCAACTCCTACAGAAATGTTTAACGATTGAACCTTGAAACCCTCACACTATAGCCCCCCGCTTTCGTTACAAAGTTGCAAGAGGGAGAGGAAGAGTAGAACAGAACAGCTTACAAGAACTAGGCAACAAATAATAACATATTAAAAGAAAAATAAAAATAAGGGGGTAAAAAAGGTGGGTCCCTTCATGGTTGGTTGCAGATTTGTTGGCTTTGGTCGGGAAAGGGAGACTAATTTAAGAATCATATGATGAACTGTTGAGGAGGAGGAGGAGGAGGAGGAGGAGGAGGAGGGCTGGGCAGGAGAAGGATGATGAGGTTGTTAATTAAAGCAAATGGTATGCTATTCATTCCATTTCCATTATGGTTATATTATAATTAGTTTTTGTATAAAAATTTGTTATTCATGATGTCCAAAGACGGACAGACGACAGACAAGTACCATGATTCCTTTGTAATATCCCTGTCCACCAAATGACTAATCTACCCCTCAACATCTTGTTATCGGCTCTCGAAAGCTTTCCGTTTTTGTTAATCCTTGGTGATTATGGATGTCGCGTAGGATATACCAACTTTAATCTTAAAATCAAAGCACTCACGTCACGTACCCAACGTTCATGTGCTTAAAAGTGGACAGCCAACACCTCTTTTGGTTTTGGTAAACAATTAGACCATACATCTGATCTCTCCTTTCCTTGCCAATTCTTTATCTTATAACACTCTCTTATTTGCTCATTTCATTTTCAATATTAGATTGCAAAATCGAACTTGAAGAAACTACAGCCAGACGATTGTTTTTCAAATTTTCGGGTTATAAGTTTAAAAATTTTAAGAAATAAAGCTTCCATGAACTTGCTTGGGGTCTTCTGGTCGTTGTCCAAAATGCTTTATATTCCTGGAAAATGAACAGTAACAATCCGAGAGCAAAATGCAAATTGCGCATGAAGCAACGAGAGAAAATCATTTCATTCGCCCAAGGAAGCAGAAAAGAAAGTGGGAGAATGGTCCAAATCATTGCTTTTCTGTTAGCTCTCAACTTCATCCATAAATTTCTCATTAACTCCATTTGTAACGGAAAGCAAGACAGACTCTTTCAAGGGTTCAGATTATAACTTGGCCCTTATATAAATAATAATTAATGACAAGCAAGAAAATCTATACTGTCTGATACGAAACGATAAACTCAAGATTTTATATATTTATAGACAGTTCATAAAGTCCTTATCAGTTTGAAAATCTTGATCACTAATTTTCTTGAGGTAGTTTGAATGTCTCATGGAAGCAGACATTGACGCCCCCAGACTCTTAGGAGGTTCGTATTATATACCAACTCATCCATGCCTCTCCAGTCTGGCATCACCAAACCATCTGTTAATTAAAATGAAACAATGCCAGTACCAGCTGCTCATCACATTTCAGCAAACATTCGTGGATCGGAGGACTCTTGATCCTCAGTCAAGCCAGGGGTCTTGATTCGTGTCAGAATCTTTGCCCCAGTGCAGCCAATAATTGATGATTCCCCCGAGGACGTGCTAATTAAGATGATCAAGGAAAAGTTGTGAACCAATTTCATCCCAGGTAAATAGAATTAGAACTCCCTAGCTATTATTATGTAGATTCATCTCATGCGTCCAGAATAGGAGTCTAGTTAACGAGGAATATAGAATGGAAAGACCATTATTAAAATTAGTTCTGTATAATCTTTTTCAACGGAAAATCCACAGTTATTAGTTCTTAAATTATATGCAACAGTAGAAAGTGTGAGTCGACCAAAGTCCTGAAAGACGTGGAGGACGCCAACTCCAAGTGGGGACATCAGGATCTGAAAGTGACTAACAATATCATATTTAAGCAACGAATAAATAGAATTGTACCGTTTCTTACGACCTACTGGCTAGGCTACTACTACTTCTACGTGGCTATGTGTCAAATGACTTGAAATGAAGCCTGTTTGAGGGTTCTACCTACATGAATCACTTGAGATGGACATATTAGGAAAAAAACACATAATTACTGTAATCTTAACCACAATGTTACAAATTAACGTTAAGCTATGAATCCAAGAACAGCCCTTCAAAGACGTGAACTGACCTTCCATTGGTTAGTTAACTAGACCAGTCTGATTGCTTACTTTTGGTCTAGAATCTGTTTATGTGAATGTCTTTGCACCCCGAGGTCGTATAGTAATGCATAAAATCTGTTGCACCAACTAAACAAAGGCTTTTAAAGTCAATTTGAATCATGTACTTCGTAGTTTTCAACTATGATCTTCGCGTACACGCCAGGTTGCATGCTCCAAAGGACTGATAGCTAGGCTGATACGATGAAGGGTCAGTTGCCCATATCGAGGAATGGACTTGGTAAAACATCATAATCACTATACTTCGATTGTTAAAACTACGGATAAAGGACACAGAGTCCCAGTAATTTTGTAAATTTTAAAACATTTTTTATCTTAAAAAGTTGTTATAATTTTTAATTAAAAGCTGTTTTAAAATTCATTAAGAATAACAGTGAAATATAAAAATTACTTGGAACCAATCAAATGTGACTGAAATAATTAAATCAATAATTTATTATATTTATTGAAAATTATAAATTAAATTTAAATTTAATTAATTCATGTCAAATATAAAAATTAACTTAAATTATCATATCAATAACATTTAATTAGTCACTCGTAATATTCATATTGTATGTATTTTAAAAAAGATTTTTTCAGGAATTTGAATTCACAAAAAAAGATTTTAAGAATTAGAAATTAAAAATTTTAAAATTACTTAAACCATGAGAGACTCTTTTTTTTTTTTTTTTTATAACCTATTATAAGCCTGTGTCATTGATTTTTAATCACACATTTTATATAAGTCCTGTGTGGATAAAAATCAATAGAACATGGTGAAAATAGGTTTAGGATCTCCTCCGGAAAATTGGGTTATCTCTCTGCGGCTAGTCTTACCATCTTTAGGATTCCATAAATCTCTGAGGCATGTCATGTGCTAACGTTAAGAAGCAAAGGGTGTTGTTGCATCGATGGGTACCGATGTTATGGGTCAGTTGCTGCCACCTAGAGCTAAAAAGACAATGTTGCCATGTACAATTTTAATATAAAAGCTGGAAATACATGTGGCCTTGGCCTTCGAGTGGGCACACAAATTTCGCTGCCTCCTACTCTGTTAGAACAGTGTAGTCGTCTCAGTTTTTAAACTAAAGCTCTTTAAGTCTTTACACCCGCAAATGCGATTGTTGTGTATATACATTTAAGTTGAAAACTTCCAACTAATCCAGTTCAGTTATAATCTAAGAGGGAGAGTCCACTGGTGTTGATGTGGTCACCTAACAGAACAGCCACTAAATTCATAACGTCATGTGAAAGACACAACGAAAGTAAAATAATTTAAGAAATTGTGGATGTGATTGGCTCTTCTTTCTCTTTCCTAATCATTAAATGACACGGATTATGTGCTTGTCATCAAGTTAGACGAACGACTTTCCAATGACACCCAACAACAGTAACCTGGAGACCAAATCAGTGCTTAAAGGTTCATTCCTCGCCTAGTCAACAATAACATGGTTGTCTAGATTGCACCAAATAGTGCAAAGCTAGTTCACTGAATAAGTTTTGCTGACTTCCTGTCTTCGAGTAAGAATCTTGCTATCTACCAAGCATTACTAGAAAAAGGCTGGATGGCACATTGGAACGACTGACGAGTTGAATTTGCAATTCTCTTCCGCTTTGCCTGCCTCAAAGCAGTTGCACTCGCCAATTGACATGGTGAAGAAAAGGCATGAATTGCTTGCAATCAACAAGGGGGCTTCTGCTCCTGCACTAGACTGCAAACGAGGATTAGCTTAATTGCACCCACGCTTCCTTCATCCTACCCCCATATTAACATCCCACCAAACAAGCTCACACCCATTCACTTGGGACAGATTTTCAGACAGTATAGAGCCTTAAAACCTGGTTTAACTTAGTTCGACAGACAGGGCATACACCTTTCTGGGTTTTGATCTCGCTCAAACATGTCATGCAACCAACCATGTGCCCGCAAGGTACACATGCACCTTCTATTGGAGCTTCCCAGCATACTATACACGATGAAGATCCTTCACCATCCTTCATATCGCTCTTTTCAGATTCCCCATGCTCTATAGCAGGAACAGAGAAGTTCAGTGGACTACTATCAATTGATGGGTAGTACACTGGACTACTATCAATTGAAGGGTAGTGCACTGGCCCTTCTTCCAAAGCCTCAGCTGGAACCGGAGGAGCTGATGGAGCTGGTAAAACCAATTCACTATTTTCGTCGTTTGGTTGAACAGGGGAAGTATTAGTGTGGGTTTGTCCACGAGTTTGAGCGCTACTTTCTGTGGCAACACCCCATCCATTGTACTCTGCATTTGTCGCCTCATTTATCCATCCACTGCTGCTCGCTGCTGAAGGTGCTGCATTTGTCGCCTCATTTATCCATCCACTGCTGCTCGCTGCTGAAGGTGTAGATCTATTAGCTGGATCCCATCCACGCAAGCTGTCCCCACGCGCTGAACCTTCCCACTGAGTATCCGGTCTATCCTCTCTGGCAGACTGAATGGAAGCATTTAAGGCCATTGCCAATTCCACAGCTTCTACAGAAGTTAGATTTTCATTTCCTAGAACCTCAGTTGGAGTGTTCTGATTCACTGGCTGACGAAGAATCTGAAATTATCAGATTTCGAGAGCCAATATCAATTCGAACTTTCATCACACACATTACCACATCGCAGACAGTTCAGTCAAATTCAGGTTTTTACCGTCTTACTCATTGCAGTTGTGGATTTTAATGATCATAATGTGTATGATTTACCTCCTTGAGCTAGAAAAGTACCAAGGAAGACACTTGCTCAAATTATTTCTCAAAACCCAATTTGTCATTACGATCATCAAGTACTCCACAGCTCAGTCAATGTACAAGGGTTATCAATAAAGATGGATACCTGAGAAATCCCTCTGCATGCATCATATAACCAGTGGAGCTGTTGCTTGTCACCTTCCTTTTCAGAAGCAAATTTATATCTGGTTTCTGGTAAAAGCACCAAAAGGATTCAGGAACATACATTTGGTCATCCTCAAGAGGAGTAAACAATATATAATGAGGTTATGCCACATTAAAACATCAATTGTCATATCCATTACACTAGTGACACTAAAAGGTCTGACTTTATGTACAAGTATTCATTCAGCAATTTATCTGATGCTACAGAGATCCTCAGATGCATGAAGAAGTTGAAGATGCTAAACATCTTGGTTCCAGCATTGCAGAGAATGGACAGAACGAACATCACTGCCATCCTCAAATAATCAGTTCCTTGATCCAATGATATCTCCCACCCAGGTGAAGGGCATGTCTCAAACACCTGATTACTGACATTTCCTTGCGGTCATGGCTCAAGTATAAAATAAAACTAAAATGCAAGCATTCATATGTTCCTCTAAATATTTACTACATTCAGATTAGCTGAAAGGACAGTATAAGGGTATACCATTTCCAACTCTATCTCTCCCAGTTACCATTTGACTCTTTAGACTTAAATTTGCCAAACAATACACTAACTATCCTTATTTTCTAAGAAGAAATTACACGGCCAAACTATCAACTACAAAAGGAAATATAAGACAGAAATAGAACAGAGAACCATAAAATTGAATCAATTCAGTATATAGATTGGTGATTTCAGAAGGCAAGAAGAGAACTATGATGAAAATTAACCTGTAGGTTGATCAAATATAATGAGTCCAGGATCTGGCTGATGAAATTTGGGTTCCTCAATTTTGGCCTTCCAAAGAGAAATGATTGTGCGAGGCTGCGATTCCTGTTCATTCACCAAAACTATCTTTTAAGTGATAATACAAGTTAATGGTGGCAAATATAGACAACAGACTATTGTTGGACTGGATCAAACGGTTAACAATAATGAATGTTTCCATTGACCCTTGTCTTTTTTTTTACACCAAAACTAAATAGAGTAGTTAATTATACATAGACGAGGAATGAAAACCTAAATACAGCAGCATCAAGGCTAAGGCTAGCAAGTTGATGTCCATCTGTAAAACAAATGGTGCAACAGAAAGTCAACAAGAACTACAGAGATCCATGAAACCCTGTTACACAATACCTATTCAGATTTTATCCAGTTCAGACCAGATTGACATCACATGCACTGTTATGAAGTTCCATATCATGCTTATGCAACTTTTAAGCAGATTTTACCGAAGGATAAATCTTTGATCCCTTAACATGCCACTGTTTACAATTATTTGAGATAGTCTAGATCCAGAAGTTGACAATCATCAGGACCAATGGAATTAGAGTACATTAATGTTTTTCTAGCAATTACAGATCTAAATAGATCAATGAATAGTTGTGCCACGACCTGAGAATCCACGTGGCTTTTAAGAAGTAAGAAATGAACTCAAGTAACTCAGGCTAGGGCTAAAAACACCTTGGCAGGAAAATTGGCATCAAAGGTGTTTGAAAATGGAAGTTAACGTGCCATATCACTAACCTGGACACAGCATTATACAGGAGAATGCTCCAATACAAACACTAAATTGACTGGTAGCGTAAGTAGATCATAAGCTTGAAGCAAAACTTTCAAATTTGACAAACCTGAAGGGTAGGATAAATGGCAAGTTGCAACCTTGGTGGCTTCGAAGGATTACTGGAACCACAAGGGGTAACGACAGCCCAACTGCAAGTCAATAAGTTATTGTCAGCCCATATAGTGCTTTCTATGGCGAAGACACAAAAATTCAAGTCACCAACACAGAGTGGGAGTTCATTCAGTTATCTAGTTAGCATTCATGCCATAATAAGACAGTGATCGGCATATAAAGGGAACTAAAGTAACTATATGGAAAGAAATAACCTTTAAGAAGTCAGAGTTATTTAAAATTATACATACACTTTTCTTGATAAAAATTTGTGAGCTAATGCTTCGAGAAAACCTGGACCAAAAAATTCCCGCAGCCAGCCAGAAAAGTAGCGAATGTGATTCTGATAAACTCCAACATAAGAGGTAAAAAAATGATTCTCATTAACATCCATCACTAAAATCATAACGAATAATATTGACAAATAACAATTCACATGACTAGTTGGCTTACCTCGATGGCACGGACGACGTTGGTATAACCCTTTACTCTAGCAACGTCAAGAGCGGTATGACAATCATCATTCCTAACCAAAGCATTTGCTGTGAGATCAATGCAAATGAAATCCGTCACCAACGGCATAAATACTAAAGCATTGGCAATGTGCCACTCTCCATAAGATATTATTCCTTGTAAAAGTCAAAGATAATAGGCGATACCTCCACTTGAAAGGAGTAAATTAACAGTCTCGTGCAGGCCTCTCTTTGCTGCGTGATGCAATGGAGTGCCAGCATGACGCCCTGTCAGTATCCATCAAATTTAGTTATTAAATCACCAACTAGCACCTGCTAAAGACATCATAAAACATAATCGGAATGAAACTAACCAGGACGATAGGCATTAACGTTGGCTCCCAATTCAATCAAAGCTTTGGCAACATTCAATAATCCAGAATCCATACAAGCAACAATAAGAGGGGTCTTTCCTTCTTGGTCAATCGACTGCAACAGAAAACCAAATAAGAACACCATTCAACAATGAATTATCCACATTTAAAAGTCGACACTCTTTTTTTTTTTTTTGCCTATATTTGTTTCATGTCCCTGTACAAAAAGTCACAAGTTACAGCTTTTCGGGTGCTTTTCATTAATAGGGCACAGAAATATAATTAAATACTCCGAGTCGGAATAAACATGAGGTGCTGTTATGATAATTTACCTCAAGATTAGCACCTTCCCTGCAAAGTGCTCTAATGGAATCAACATCTCCAGAAGTAACTAGCTGATAAAGCAACTCGTCTCTGGATTGACTTTGGCTCACAAGATTCTGGCCCATAACCAATTCCAAATTCAAACACAGAAAGAAATTATGTTAGGGGATTAACACTAGGAACTTTCGAAGCCCAGAAAAGACAGACAGATCAAAGGAACATGGTTCTTAAAAGGAAATTGAAAAGGGGAGAGAGTTTTCCAAAGAGGAAGAAAGGAGAGATATGGGGGCGAAACTTAGCAAGGAAGGCTTGGGAATTGACCTTAGAAGGATTTGAAAATAGATGAACTTCCAAATCCAATGAATGGATATCAAGAAGAGGAGGTGTCTATTTACTCGTATATTATTATTAACACACACATATACAAACACAAGTGAAGAAGAAAAAGGGTAGAGACAGGCACAGAAACATAATCTATTTTCGTCCAATAATATATCATTCTGCCATCATGTGCCTGTCACCAAAGTAACAGCAACATTTCCATATAAATAACGTTGTTTTTAATTTTAAATTAAATAAATAATAATTAGACTAGATGGAGCTTTTAATTAGGCTTCAATTCAAGGCAGGCTCTGACGTAGGCATAAATTTTGCAAACCCAAACTCAACCTGACCTATGCCAAGTCTATTTAACTCTCCTATTGCAAACCAAATAAGTGTTAAATTGTTTAAGACTAGCAGATTATTACTGCACATATGTGCAGTGATAATGCCCATTTGGTTTAATTTATTATGATATTATATAATTTTTACATATAAATAAATATAAAAATTTTAAATTATATAATTTTAATGTATAAATAAATA
>JANZLX010000009.1:10703568-10716511 GCA_025531955.1 Erythroxylum orinocense | reverse complement strand
TGCATAACAATTATTCCAGGGATTTTATCTTTATGATTAATAATTAAATAATTAAAATGCACAAAGATAAAGAATGCTTTTTATTGAATAAAACAAATTTTATACAATTAAAGTACAACCATAAATTGGCTGCAAGGGAATAAACCAACAGTTAAGTCGTCTAATTTGAGAATTGATGTAGTAGTTGAAAGCTCTTGTAGGTTGAGGAATCCACTAAGCCGTCTAATTTGAGAACTGACGTTGTGCTTAAAAGCTCTTGCAAGTTGGGAAATCTAAAAGAAGGTGGTGATTTAGTGGATGATACATTGATAGGTTGATTTGATTTATGATCGTTTTAGCGGAAGTGGTGATATTAATGATAATAATTTGCATAAAGTGAAACGCAACATTTTAAAGTGAAAATTTTGGCTGATACATCTTAAATAAGTGAAAGTAAAACTCATGTTTAAGATAAAGGAAGGAGAATTAGACAAGGAAATTACAAAAAATTGTGAAGTTAAGGTTGTTGGTTCTCAAAATCTTGGATTATCAGAAAATGAGAATCAAAATCCAAGTGTTTCAAACGGGGGAAGCACTTCTTCTTTAGATATAGATTGCTTAGTAGTTGAAAATTCAACTTGTTGTTAAGGGAAATTTGAATGGCATTATAGAAGGAGGAGAAGAGAAAAGAAATAAGTGGTACCGATCATTGTGGAACTCACTGCTATCAAGTAGATTCCAAGTCAACAATGATGACTCTCCCTATAAATATGAAAATATTATAGTCACAAATTGACAAAATCTAACAAGGTTAAGAGGTTGAACGTTTAAAATATTATAATTATTTTTGGAAAACTTGAATATTAAAAATTGATATATATATTAAAAATTGATATATATTTTTTAAAATATTAAAAATTGATATATGTTTTAGCACAATCCTTAAAATTCAAAAATATTTTTTTTTGCTTATAATTTTAATGCTTTTAAGAGTTTATTTAATCAGTTTTCCAGAAACTAGTTGTGTTTCAAAACCTTGATCAAGCAGTCCAATTCTCGAACAGACTTGCGGTCCTTCATACGATAGGATAAATTCCGACGAAAGATCGCGGATAAATTTGCTTAATGCAGTATTAGAACTGGAAGTCATATCGAGTATTTCCAGGTCTGCAATGTAAGATTTCACATTAGAGAGGAAAGGTCCAAGAAAAGTGTAACCAGAAATATTCATACATTACTGACAATGATAACTCCGTCCTCATCACATAGAATGGGGCATTGTACGGCAAGCTATGCATAGCCAAAACTTTATTTCGAAAACCAACGGATATATTATCAATCTTAAAACCACAAATGTAGGGTCGATCAAGTCTTCATATGTGGCGATGGTGGTAAGTAAACAGCTACAGCAACAGCAACTGCAGTGGCAGATATAGCCAGCATTCAATTCCCATTACCTCTTTTCCTGGTCTGGAATCACAAATTACAAAATTGTTCTAATGCAATCGTAAGTTAAAAACTCCAGGTTGCACAAGAGCCTATTTGTTCTTTTCAGGGCAAAGGAAGACCGTATAGCTTGATTGCAGCACCCTGGCAAAAATCATTTATCCTCCCACTACGAATAAGTTTAAAGACAAATGAACTTTTTATACATATATTTATGGACTAGAAACTAGAAAAGCAACAATTGGGAAAATAAGTTAGCTCTTACACAAACCATTTCTTGAAGCTTTTGTGGGCAGAATCTATGCCTTGTGATTTTTTGCCATCTCCTCCACATCTAGCTCCACTTCTAATACTGGTGCATCCTTTTGCATGCTAAAATGACTGGTACATGGAATATAGTACTTCAAACCCATAATAGGCATTATCAAGCTTAACATAGTTTTAACAGTGGAGACTAGCAACTTACCTATTCAGCACAGGGCCATGATCTACAGCAGTTTGGAGGCAATATATAACTCGACCAACTATCTCTGACATGGCAACTGGCCCAAATGTTCGACTATCATTAGCTTCCTGAGTTCCCTCCAGAAAATATATGGTGAAGATAATCAGATATTGCCAAAAAATCCATAAAAACACATGCTCTTTGAGATATATCACCAACAGCATATAAAAGCAGCCTACATCTTGAACTAACGAACCTGAGATCACTAAATGTTCTCGAAAGTGTAAAAAAGAAAAGGGCTTTGTTGTTAAGACACTTAGTTGTGCCTAATCAGTGTGAAGAGAGTATATTCCTCAATTGTGGAATTAATTGTATTTTCCCCAATTAGTAGGATTCCCTAATTAGTGGGATTCCTATGTTTTAGGTGGTAATTAGGCATGCAAAATGTATATGTATAAATAATCTATACATTGTTCGTATAATATAAGCCTTTTCTCCCAACTTTTCCTCATGGTATTAGAGCCTTAGGGTTTTTGAGGAAAATTGTGCCGCTGCCTTCATTGCAGTTTCTAGCAGTCTTCATTGCTGCAATCTCCAATCATAGTGCAACCTTCAATGGTTCACTTTCCCAACCAAACCATAATCCTTTTCATCACTGCGATTTCTTTTTCTTTCAACTCTAATCACAAACCTCACCCGATTCAAACTACAATCACAAAAGTCATTTCTGAAATCACAGAAATTAATTCTATCCAAAAAGCCACCCAAAATTCTAAAGAAGTTCAATCAAAAGGTGAGCTTCCAAACATATCAGTTACATACTGATTGAATGTTACGATTTTTAACACTGGGTGACGTAGTACACACACTCCTATAATCTCGCAATCACACAATCACGCAAAGAAAGGGAACACAGAGAGAGAAGGAAGAGAATCAATTCATTCACTAATAATTGCTTATTTTTCCATTCTGTTACAACTGTTTATAACCTACTGTAACTGGAATCTTCTAGATGGTGTCACGTGAGCCCGTCCGTGACTATGACTCCTATGCTGCGTTTCATTTATTCATAACTCGCCTTTGCGACGTCGTCTCCTTCTTCTTCCTCGCAAGTTCATGTAGCCCCAAATATCGTAACATCCGTTCCGTCTTCAAGAAGCACCTTATCCAACAGATTCACGTCCGGGAACCTCTTTTGCAATTCATAAAACCACTCCCACGTCGCCTCTTCCTTGGTTCCTCCTTGCCACTGTACCAACACTTGTGTAACTGCCCTGTTGCTCCCTTTCACCATTCGTCATCCCCAAATAGCCACTGGAACCTTTGCCCTCCCCTTCATTGTCACCGGCAATTGACTAGAAGTAGGTGTCCTTCCGAGACAAAACCCCGTAATTGAGAAACATGGAAGGTGGGGTGAATAGTTGTACCTTCAGGGAATCCCAACGTGTATGTTACCTTGCTTATCTTCGCAATGATCGGGAAAGGCTCATAGTACAGGGGTGCTAACTTTTGATTGGGCCTTCGCTGTAGGGAGTGCTGTCTGTAGGGCTGTAGCTTCACGTAAACCATTTGCCCTTCCTTGAATTCTCTGTCCGAACGCCTTTTATCCGCCTGTAGCTTCATCCTCTGTTTGGCTTTGTTCAGGTGGAATTTAACGATCTGAAGTGTGGCATCCCTTTCTTGAAATAATTGATCCATCCCTACATCTCTGGAGTCCCCTGCTACATACGAAACATATAGTGGAGGATACTCGTAGAGAACTTCGAATGGTGTAGTGTTGATGGCTGAATGGTATGTGGTATTATACCACCATTCTGCCATGGTTAACCAATTTCCCCATTTCTGTGGAGTAGCACAGCAGAAACACCTCAGGTAAATTTCTAACGTCTTGCTCACAGCCTCCAACTGCCCATCCGTATATGGGTGGTAGGCTGTGGAAGGTTGCAACCTTACGTCTTGTAGCCTAAACATTTCCCGCTAGAACTTGCTCATGAAGAGTGGATCCCGATCCGAAATGATTCGTTCAGGCATCCCATGCAATTTAAATACGTGATCCATGAATACCTGTGCTACCTCCTGAATTGTGTACGGGTGCTTGATTGCTGTGAAGTGCGCATATTTGTTGAATTTGTCAACGACCACAAAGATGGCCGACTTTCCCTAGGATGACGGTAACCCCTCTATGAAGTCCATGGTGACCTCCTTCCAACATCCGTTTGGCTCCGGTAGGGGCTGTAGCAACCCTGGATAAGCAACATGGTCGTATTTGCTTCTTTGACAAGTTACACAGTTCTTCACATGGTTCCTTACATCCTTGGCGATCTGCTTCCAATGAAACAAGTTCTGTATCCTCTTAATTGTAGCTGTCACCCTTGAGTGGCCTCCATGCGGGCTGTCATGTGCCATGGCTATGATTCTTTTTCGGAGCTCCTTGTTGCAACTTACTACTATCCTTCCCTTCCATCTCAGCATTCCTTGTTGCCATTCGTAATTCCCCGTAGGGTTGTCCATAGTTTCTAACCTTCCAATGAGATCCATAATGGTCTTGTCCTCCTCCCATCCCACCTTGATTTCATCTATCAGGGTGGCTTGTATTTGCGAGACCGCCATTGTGAGCAGTTGTTGACTCGAGATTCTGGATAACGCGTCGGCCGCCTAGTTCTCTTTTCCACTTCGATAAGTTACCTTGAAATCGTATTCGATCAACTTGGGAAGCCGGTTTTGTTGGAAGCGCGTGGAGATCCTTTGCTCCAAAAGATATTTTAAACTCTTGTGATCCATTTGAACTCGAAAGAACCTCCCATTCAGGTAGTGGTGCCAGTGCTTTACTGCTTTGATAATGGCGAGGAACTCCTTTTCGTAAGTGGATAATCCCTAGTGCTTGGGAGCTAAGGCCTTGCTCAAGAAGGCTATCGGTCGGCTCTCTTGCTGAAACAGCGCGCCTATGCCTTTGACGTATGCATCCGCCTCAATCACAAACAATTTATTAAATTCGGGCAGCGATAATACCGAAGCTGCCGTTAATCGTTCCTTCAATTGTTCAAAAGCTTCTTGTTGTTGTTCCTTCCAGTCCCAACTTTCAGCCTCTTGTTTCTTTAACAAATTATTGAGAGGCTTAGCTAGAAGACCATAGTGTTCGATAAATCTTCGGTAATAGCCAGTCAGCCCAAGGAACCCCCTAAGTTCTTTCAATGTGCGCGGTTCGGGCCATTGCCTTATCGTTTCGATCTTCTTCTCGTCGATGGAGACCCCTTTTTCCGATATAGAATGGCCCAATAGTCTATCTGCCTGGCCCTAAATGTGCAATTATTTCCCCGCGCGTACAACTGTTGTTAAGACTTCCAGAACCATGCGAAGATGATCCAGGTGTTGGAGGAAATCTGTGCTGTAAATGAGCAAATCATCAAAGAAAACCAGTCAAAATTTTCGAAGGAAGGGTCGAAATATTTCATTCATAAAGCTTTGAAATGTGGAAGGAGCATTCGTGAGGCCGAAAGGCATCACGAGAAATTCAAAGTGTCCCTCATGAGTTCTGAAGGCTATCTTCTGGATGTCCTCCTCCTCCATCCGGATCTGGTGATATCTAAATCGCAAGTTGAGCTTTGAGTACCAGTTGGATCCTTGCAGTTCTTCCAGAAGCTCCTCAATTAATGGGATCTGAAATTTGCTTTTGATTGTGTGCTTGTTTAGTTCACGGTAGTCGATAAACATCCTCCAGGTATGATCCTTCTTCCTCACTAGGATGACTGGCAATGCATACGGGCTGACGCTCTTCCGTATGAATCCCTGCTCCGACAACTCCTGCACCGCCGCTTCAATGGCATCCTTCTGTTCCACCGAATAGCAATAGGGCCTGATATTAATGGTCTCCACTCCAAGTTTTAAATGGATTGCATGATCGCATGCACGTTGTGGCGGTAATACCTTTGGGTTCTGAAAAAATTTCCCCGTACTCTGCTAACAATCCCTCTAACTCATCTCTGCTCTGATTGTCGTCATTAATGCTCAAGTGTTGCATCTGGATCTCAATCGGGTCGGAAAGGCGCAACATAAATAACGCACCTTGGTTTGAGTCCTTGATCATCTTATGGAGGTTCTTACCGGATACTTCTCGGGCCTGCATCTTGAGTTGCCCCTACAATGTCACCACTCTCCACTCCCACTGGAACTCCATGGTGCGCTGCTTGAAGTTACACAACATGTCGCCTAATGTTGCCAACCATTGTACCCCAAGTACCATATCGCACCCTCCTAACTTGATAACCAGAGCTTCTATAGCGAATCTGACCCCATGCATGTGCCACACAAAATTCCTACATACCTGTTTATAGGCCAGTTTTAATCCCCCTCCCATGGTAATGCTTATAGGATCGATATCGCTCACCTCTACCATTGCCTTTCTTACCATCTTTTCATCCAAGAAGTTGTGTGTACTTCCGCTGTCCACCAGAATATACAGAGGTCTCTGCCTATAGCTTCCCATGACCCGAAGTTGTTTATAATCCATTTGATCCTTTAAACCCCACGTGGCTTCTAGTGAAATGTAGGATTGAGGGGAGCTCCTTCCTCTGGCTCATCACATCCAAGTTCCTCGTCCTCTACCATGTATAACTGGAACTGTTTCTTCAGGCACCGATGACCGAGCGAGTACTTCTCATCGCACAAGAAACACAGGCCTTTAGTTCTCTTCTCGTCGAACTCCCTGCTGCTTGTTGTCCTACTACGCTGGTTCCTGAAATTGAAGTTCCTACTCCCTTGGCTTCCCGGAGTTGGTAACAATCCCGCCTCGGTCTGCGACTTGGGCGCAAAGTTGTGAAATTGCTCCCTTTGTACGAAGATGGTTCCCTCCCTACTGGGCCACTAACCCGACTTCCCTTGCCGAAGTAAACCGACACATTGGCTGCCACAATCGCCTCCTGTTTCCGTGCCATGTGTACGCTTGGTGCAGCGTCCATGGATTCATCATCTTCACCGTCAGTCCCAGCTCTAGTTTAAGCCCCTTCAAGAAGAATCCTACCAGGTATTCTTCAAGCAGAGTAAGTTTGTTCGAGTACCTGTCGAACAATGCGCAATATTCCAATACCGAGCTCTCCTGTCTTAGCTCCATTAAATCCCCTATGGGATCTTCAAAGATGTTTTCATCGAACCGTTGTCGTATGAGAGTCATGAACTCCTCCCATTTCATCTCATGCACCTCCCTCCTATTCCTGATAGTAAGTTGATACCATTCGAGTGCGTCACCTTCCATATGGATTGAAGCAAGCCTTATCTTAAACTCGTCCGGTGTCTAATCCATAGTGAAGAACTGTTCGCACTTATAGCTCCAGCTCCTTACTCCGGTACCGTCGAACGTCAGGAATTCGGCTTTGTTGACTTTTAGAGCTCCCAATCCTCGACCTCCTTCACCAGCACCCTTCACCGAAGATTCCGTATCCCCTTTGTCCATTTTTTGCATGAGTTGCTGGAACATTGACTTAATGTCACTAATTTCTTTTTCGTGCCTGGATTGAGCTTCGAACATGCTTCTAATACTTTCTTCTAAACGGCAAACCTCAGCTCCTCTCGTGCTTTCGGCCATTTTTTCCGAGGAACGTAAACTTTGATACCAGATGTTATGATTTTTAACACTGGGTGACGTAGTACACACACTCCCACAATCTCGCAATCACACAATCACGCAAAGAAAGGGAACACAGAGTGAGAAGGAAGAGAATCAATTCATTCACTAATAATTCCTTGTTTTCCCATTCTGTTACAATCGTTTATAACCTATAGTAACCGGAATCTTCTAGATGGTGTCACGTGAGCCCTTCCGTGACTGTGACTCCTACGCTACGTTGTCTCCTTCTTCCTCCTCACAAGTTCATGTAGCCCCGAATATCGTAACATTGAATGGTAAGAAATATCTAAAGTGGCCTCAATTAGTACAAACCATGCTCAAAAGGTAAAGAAAAACTAAGTAACCTATTGGGAACTCATCCCGAACAAGGAGAATCAGGTTTCAAAGTTTGGGATGAAGAGGACTCTCTTATTATGTCATGGCTACAGAGTTCCGAGACACCTGAAATTAGTGATACCTGCATGTTTCTCCCAACCGCAAAAGAGAATTGGAGACAATTCAACAAATTTACCCTAAGGTTAAGGATGTTGCTAAGTATATGAAATAAAGGTAAAAGCCAGAACAACAAGACGAGGGAAATCAGTCACATAATATGACAATCTATTATAGAGTCAGTTGCCAGAATCGGATTATTGGAGACCTCAAAGACAACCTTTGAACTACAAACTATAAGAAATCAAGACACACACCAAATAAAGTTGCTTCAAATTGCATGGCAAACCACCAAGCTGAGAGTGGGGGAACAAGGGAAACTAATCTTCTAATTTGGCCGACATCACTCAAAATAATCAAGAAAAGCTATAGGAACTGGGGGAATTCAACAGTGAAGACATTGACAAGCTTAGAAGGCTACTGCATCAGCATAATCAACAAAAGCTACAAGAACTGGGGGAATTCAGCAGTGAAGGTATTGACAAGCTTAGAAGGTTGATGGGTCAGCTAAGTAAAACATCACATGCGAGTTCATTAGCTTTGTCAGGTAATCCTTGCTGTTTAATTAGATTTAATAGATATCCTTGTCATTTATGGGTCATAGATTAAGGCGCTGTGAACTACATGACCAACTCACTCAAGATTTGATGTCTCGCAGAAAGCCTTTTGTCTTTATTGGGTAATAGATTCAGGCATCACGAACTACATGACTCACTCACCAATCAATTTATAGTTTTCACTCTTTGTCCAAGTAATAGAAAAGTTATTATTATTGATGGGTCTCTTATCATTGTTGTTGGCATAAGAGATATACAAATTTTCCATCAATCATATTAGAAAATGTCCTTCCTGTTCCTATGTTTCAAAACTGGGAAAATTCTGAATAAAACCCTTGTTAATCACTTATAGTTTGAGATAAAAATAATTACATAAATATCCCTAGCTAAATAGAAAATAATAGCAAATACCTAATTACAGGAATGCACATAATTAACTCCTAAAAACCAAACCTAAAATCACAACTATCAGTAACTCCCCCTCAAGATTGGATACGAATATCTGCCATGCCATCTTGCATACTAAGGAATGAAATAATCTATTACATAAGCCCTGCTAAATACATATGCTAATTGGCTCTCTAAATTTGTATAGCTAATTCTAAGGTTTTGATCATCCAATTTTTCTTTTAGAAAGAATAGATCAATCTCAATATGTTTTTTATGATCATGTTGGACTGGATTATGAAATGCTAATAGATGCCTTATTGTCATACTGTAGCAACACAGACTTCTTTTCAAGATGTATATCTTGCATTAACTTTTTAAGCCATTGAAGTTCACATAGCCATAGTTCTATATTCTTCTTTGGCACTCGATCTAGCAACGACATAGTTCTATATTCTTCTTTGGCACTCGATCTAGCAACGACATCGTACTTTTTGCTTCTTCAAGTGACCAAATTCCCACCAATAAAGGTATAATAACCAGAAGTAGATCTTCATTATTAGGAGATGTCGTCCAATCAGCATCAGTGTACGCTTCTATTCTTAAATGGCCATTCAAGAAGAGTAATCCCTTACCAAGACTAAATTTGAGATGCCTCAAAATCTGAAAAACAGCATCAAGATGTGTAGTCTAAGGGCTATGTGTAAATTGATTTACTATACTCACTGCATAGGCGAATTTTAGGTAGTGTATGAGATAGATAAATTAATCTCCCAATCAATCTTTGATGTCAATCAATGTCAACCTGTTCTCCAATATTTTCCTTTAATCAATGATTGGCTTCAATTGGAGTATCAGGAGGTTTACAGCCTAATATTTCCGTTTCTTTTAGTAGGTCAAAAACATAATTTCTTTGGGAGATAAATATGCCCTTTTCTGATTGAGCAACCTCTATGATACAATTAGAAAGTCTAAAAGGAAACGTTTATAAAATCGAGTATTGGCAGCAAGTGTCATGGGATGTGGAGACTTTGCAACAGATGACTTGGTCTAAAACTTGCCTAAAATAAGTCAAGTAGTTGTTAATAAATTAAATACTTGATCTACAACTTGCTACCAATACTCCACGTACTTAGTCCACATACTTGGAATTTTTGAAATTTGTCCTTTTAGACTTTCTAGTTGTATCACTCTATCTTAAGAAAATATCTTAGTTTGCCCAAACCTTTAATATCAAACTCATTGGCCAAATATTTCTTCAATCTAGTCAAGAAAACCATTATATCATCAACATATATCATAAAAATAGAAATCTTATAAATGCTTGATGAACATAGTGTGACTTGCATTACTTTGTTTGTAGCCAAAAGCAATCATTAGTTACTGAATCAATCAAACCATGCTCAAGGTGACTGTTTTAAACTGTATAAAAGCTTTCTTTAAATAACATACTTTCCTTAAGTTTTTTTATTAGAAAACCCGGTGGAATCTCCATATAGACTTCCTCTTCCAAATCACCACATACGAAAGCATTTTTAACATCAAACTGTTGAAGGTCCAATCCAAGATTAGCTGAATAATATAAGAGGACTCTTATTGGATTCATCTTGGCAACAGGTGCAAATGTTTCTTGGAAATCAATCTCTTAGTTTTGGGTAAAACATTTTAACACCAACTGAGTCTTTAGCCTCCCAATAAAGCCATCTACCCTATGCTTTACCGTGAATAACCACTTACATCCTACTAGCTTCTTCCCTAATGGAAGATTTACAAATTCCCAAGTTTTATTCTTTACCAAGGCTTTCATCTCTCCCACGATGGCATCATTAACAAATTCCTTTCACCCCTGTGGTAAAGAGATAAAATGCAAGGAAGACAAGAAAGCTCTATAGTTTGGGGGCAGGACATGATAGATAACATAGTTATCATATGGATGATGGGAAGGAATTTCAACGAATAATTTAGGAGCAAGAAGAGGTAAATGATTTGATGCCACAGGACTTGATCCAAGTTGGATGACCAAATGATTGGCTATAAAGAGTATTATTTATGCCATCCTCCTTTTTCTTACGTGCATACATCAACAAATTAAGTATGTCCAATCTAGGGGTGGAAATGGGCCAAGGCGGGCCTGGATCTGGGCCCGAAGCTCTACAGAGCATGGGGTTATTTGGCCCGAGCACAGGCTAGAATAGGTCAAAGGCAACCCGACATTTAAAAATAATAATTTAAAAAACGACATCATTTTGTCGTCGTCCGTCAGGCCTCAGGCTTGATTTCGATCAACCTGAGCCTTACCAATTGACTTCCCAAGCCAGGCTTGGGTCCAGTTGCCAAGCCTAGTCCAGTCTACTTGTTACCAGATTAGTTTTTGGTCCTCTAACAGAATAAAAAATCTTATCAATTTTTTGGTCCTCTAATGGAATTAGAAATCTTATCATCGTTGCTTCCATGCTCAAGAATAGGCAACTCAAGAATAGGTTGAATAGGAGAAACCACTTCCACATGATGATTCCCCCTTGAAGATGTGACAGGATGAGAAGGAAAGAATGATTTTACCTTATGAAAAGTGATATCCACACTCATAAGACTTTCTAATGGTTGGATGATAGCATTTATATCCCTTTTGAGTAGTAGAGTATCCAACAAAAACAAATCTCAAGGCTCTAGGACCAAATTCTCTCCTAGTGTTTTTATGCACAATACAAACACACCCATAGAATTTTGGAGGGATAATCTAAGAGTTATTACATCAAATAAGTTCTATCAAACATATAAAATTCAAGGTCCTTAAAGGCATATTGATAAGATAAGCAGTGGTAAGAATTGCATCACCACAATAAGTCTTAGGAACATTCTTAATGAACATAAGAGCCTTAGTAATTTCTAAAAGATATTTGTTTTTTCATTTAGAAACACCATTTTGAGCAGCAATATTAACGCAACTAGTTTGTTGTACAATCCCATGATTATCTAAATAGATAAGAAAGGTTTTCTCCATCAGTACCATTATCAATGCATAAAATTTTCACCTTAGCACCAACTTGTATACTAATCATCCTATGGAAGGACTGGAAACAAGAGATCATTTTTTGCAAGCATTAAATACACCGCTGTCATCCTATTATAGCAATTAATAAACATCACAAACCATTTATAATCAGATGAGAAACCATCGGGCTGCGCCACACACATCAAAATGAATCATCTCAAAAGGGACTGAACATTCATTATTTATCGAAGGATATGAAGTTCTAGTATGCTTAGCAAGTTCACAAGCATCACAAACTAAGGTCTCCACATTAAACTGCTCAAATAAAAGAGAATAGAGCTTTTTAAAAAGAAGGATGACCCAATCACCTATGCCACTAAATAATTTGGTGCTGACTTGATGTATATTCACCTAATAAAGCATGAGCTTGGTCCTCAACTAGTCGATATAGGCCATTGTGCACTCAACCATAGCCAACCATTTTCTTGGTGCTTAACTCATTCAATTTTACAATTCAAATCTCTTGTAAGAGCACTAACGGACAGAAGATTAAGTGAAAAACAAGAAATATGTAAGGCAAATGGTAAGTTGATGGAAGGAGTATAGCTCATAGAACCTTTCCCGACAATAGGATACTTGAGGATAAAGTGGAGTGGTCTAATGAGGTTGTACTGCAAAATAAATTAGTGATAAATATTGCATGTAATTCAATACAACAAGATAGGGAAAAAATATTTAAATTGATAAGCATTTTATTAAAGAAAAAACTAGAAAGTGGGTTAATTTGTACAACTTATATTCCAGCTGGATGACAACTCGTAGATTTGCTTACGAAAGAGATGAGTACCAAAGTACTGCAGAGTATCGTTGGCAAGCTGGGAATGTGTTATGGTCCCTAGCAATGGATCTGGTTATGGGTCTATAGGGGGGTTTTCTGGACTTTCGGTGGTAAAAATGACACGATTATTTCTTTTACGACCTATGGTTGCTGCTTTCAGGCTCATTAGAGAGTGTTGACTAGAGATATTAGCATTGATTACTCCTACAATCTCTCCTAGGATTGCTCCTACAATCTCTCCTATGAT
>JANZLX010000009.1:10671210-10682332 GCA_025531955.1 Erythroxylum orinocense | reverse complement strand
TAGAAAATTGTTGTCCAGTTTGGGTGATTTCAGTGGACAGAATCTTTGCTTAATTTTTTGACCCATTTAGCAATTGACTTTGGTTCCATGTTGTTGATGAAAGTTGTAGGACATGTTCTGATCTTTCTTTGGCTTAAAGCTTGTAATTTTTAACAAAGAGAATGGGAAGTTATGGATTTTGTAAAATACTGCACTGTTTTGGGAGACATTGTGAAGGCAGTAACTTTGAGTGTATTTTTGACAACCTTAGGGGTGAAATCGGTTTTTGTGGCTTGCATGAAACTTGTAGAGTTTTTCATGATCTTTCTAACCAGATATGATTTGTTATTTTTTAGTTGTGTGTAAAAAGTTATGCATGTTTGAAATTTGGACAGAAAAAAGGGAAAGAGGAAGCACTTTGCTGTTGATTTTTTTTTTTATATATGTGTGTTTAATGTTTGGTTTGTGCTTCTTTTGCCTATATCTTTTCCATCCGATATCCGATTGACCTGATTCTTAAGGCATCGGAATCGTGGAATATTTAATTTCATTTTATGAGAAATTGGAAATTTTTGGACGTGAAATTGACATGGGTCTAGGTAATTGTTGTCTGGTCATTGTTTTATTAATTTTTGGACCTATAAAGGTCCAAATTGAGTAATTTCGGTGCCGTTAGATTTCTAATTTTTAGACGAAATTTTTTGATGGAAAATTTTGGATTAAAGCTGGTAATATTGTGAACATGCATTGTACACCTTTTAATTGTTACATGTGCATCATTAAATAGTTTTGATTGGACAATTAATAATGTTTATATTCTCTGATCATTAAAGAGGCACATTTGGAGCGTCGACCTACCGACATTGCAGAGACTTCCCGGCATTTGCTCGAAAGTTATAGGTGAGTGACTGAGATGGTTTTCGCTCAATTATTATATGTTCTCTGTGGAGATGATCGTGGGATTAGTGATTGTGTATGATTCTGACTAGATTCCGGACAGATGTTTCGATGAATTGGGAGATCTGACATAGAAGTGTTCTTGACGTGATACTTGTGAAATTGTTTGCTATTACTGTGGTCAATTGCTTGCTATTAACGTGCTCAATTATTTTGTCTCTAATGTGACAAAGACTATGATGCATTGACTATTAAATTGAGCATATGCATTCATACACAAATGCATGAACGGATAATAACAGTTGTGACCGGAGTCGCCATCGATACTGAAAAAGAGCCTTAAGCTCGAAGGGAGATAGTGCATACCCAGAGAGCTCTCTTACTCCTAAGACGCGTCTACTATTTATATGGGATATTTCAGTCGCTCGGTCACAACACCGTAATAAAATGAGAAAGGGTCACATATGTATTGCATACATATTTGATTGAATAGTGTATATGGGAAAAAGGCGAGAATGCCTTGTATATTGTGATTTGCTGTTAATCCAATAATGTGGTACTTCTGAATATGCTTTTGTGAGATACTCTGTAATTTGCTTAAGTGCTGCATGAATTGGGCGAACCATTGATGATGGTTCCTCACTGAGTTCGCAAACTCATCCAAAATTGCAACCTATTTTTCAGGATCGAGAGTAGACCCTTAGCTCCAGAGAGACTGTAGAGCCGTGTGGATCAGATTGGCGAGGGAGGCTATGGCTCATAGGTCGGTCAGCTGGGATTCTTTTTGGATGACCTAGATAGGGCTGCTATTTTCTCTTGATTGTATATAGTAATTGTGTGAATGTACAGATAGATGAGACTGACAGTTATGTAAATTACTATGTTTGATGTAATGAAATGAAAAAAGTTTGGGTTTTAAAAGTTGCAATTTACTAGAAATGTTTTATTATTGTGATACCAAGTGGAGTATAGTGATGTTTGTCTGTAGCTCTCTCTTATCATAGGATATGTACCGAAGTGACCTACGGGCGTTCCGGTAGGTACTCTACGGTAAGGGGGCGCTAGATAAAGATTTTTTCGCCGCCCCTTAACTTGAATGCTTTCGTTGATCTTAAAGTTTGGCCCAAGACAAGACGCGTCTTTTAAGGCTTGAAGGCTGACCGGGGGTATTGGAACGTGCGGTCATAAATTCATACAGACACAAAGGGGTTCGACAGGAAAGTCGTTTCGACACTCATAACTTTCTACTCCCTTGTCCAAATATTCCATACTTTATGTCAATGAAAAGGTAAAAACATACTCTACCATTTTCATGAAGAACTTAAAGCCAAAATCAGTCTCTATAATGGTCGAAAATTCAATCAAACTTTCTGTCCTAATCCACGCTTCCTACCCAACTTTCAAATTTCAAATGATCATAACTCCTAGCCCCGATATCTCAAACTTGCATACTTTATGGCGTTAGAAAGCTTATGCACTTTGACTAATTCCATCTAGATCAGTACAGTTTTGCCATTAAGGACACATCAACTTCATATACACTTCAACTAATTCATCGCAATCTCAATTCAAATCTCCAACAGACCAAACCAACACAAATAATCAATTGCAAACTCAACAATAGAGGATATGCGCATATGCATTCCTCAATCACACAAGTCATACATAATCTCATACAATGTCTATTATTAACACAATCATACATAAAACACCCATTTCATGTATTATCCTCAAAATATCATTGCAATTGCTCCTATTAACATTACCCAAGTAAAACATTAAACACAACTAATTCCTCATTCCATTTCATTTAATAAATCAAATTTTCAAGAAAAAGTTCGGGGTCCAACAAAGTTGCTGTTGGAAAAATCCACCATCTTCTTCTCCTTTCTCTACCGAAAGTTGCTGCCAACATAAATCTTTGTAATTTGGTTTCAACCTTGCTAAATGACCACATCAATTTCATATTTTTTAACCTTCACAAGATAGCCAAAGAACCAGATTTTTGTTGTTCTTTGTCCTAGTCGAAAATTAACTTGTTTTCACCTTTACTTTGTGATAATCTTGCAAGCTTAAAGGGTTAAATTAGGTTTTAAGGTATAATTTGAGCTTAACAAGTAAGTAGACATCTGATCTTTAAGGCATGTGATTATGATGATTGAATTAGGAAAGATTATATAAGATGTTGACGATGAAGTGAGCTGGAATAAGTTAGGTGAACATGGATTCTTTTATATGGAAACTTTGATATCTTGCTGTGTTTTCTGAGTGTAACATGAGGGGTTTGTTAAGAGAAGTATCCTAGATGAAAATGGGATGTTGCTGGTTCATTTGTATGTGTCTTTCGTGTTACTTTTTCATAATATGACCGAAGTGAGTTAATTGGAGTGGTTCCACTAAACAAGCATCCGTATTTTAGCCATATCATGATCTATAGATATCCAAATGGGATGATTTTAATTTTAGATTAAAATAGATACATATTTCTACAATTTTCTTAAAGGCATTTAATTTAAGTTCTGTCTCTAAGGGTTTTGAAAGTTGGCTTGAAGTTGAGTACTAGTTGTTGTCCCTATTTGAGAACAATCTATAGTATTTTAGGTATAAATCTAGGAATGCATTAACTTTATGTCCTTAGAAATTTAATACATATAGGAACATTTTTTTAGAAGAATATATCGCCTAAATACCTCATTTTATATGTCATAATGGCCATACAAAACTGACCCGAAAACATATCCTGAGAAAAGCTAAAAAATAGAGAATGAATGAGTACTTTTCTGGTCTGTTTTTTCAAATACGAAAATGGAAGTTTATGGAATGTTTTATTGATGATATAAGTTGGGGATTGAAGTATAATTGATGAGGAATTCATGCTAAAGATAGGTTTCATTAAGATGTTTTCAAATTTGGAAAATTTGAGCGGTAAGTGTGTTTGTAAAACAATGAATATTATTGACATAAGTGAACAGTATTTTGTAAGCCTTAGTGTAATCAATATGGAAGTTAAATTAACCTTAAGGGACAAGAAATCTACAAAATTTCAGGTGTTAGTGATGTCTTTAAGCTTGTTAAATTCGTGAGTTATTGAAGGTAGAAAAGTTATAAACATTAGTGATGTTGTTGACAAATTCTATAATTTTAGTTTCAACCTTGTGTATATGTTGAACTAGCTGATAAATTTCACTCTAAATTGGTATATTTGGCTTGATTAAGGATAGGAATGACCCTAGATTGTTTCTTGATTAATTGGTTAAGATCTTGATAAGTTTATGTAGTTAATTGATGTCATTATCTAAAGAATGGACTATTGATGTGTTAAGTTCAAATCTGGAAATTCTGATTTGTTAAAGGAATAAATGAGTTCTTTTAATGCAAACATGATCTTAAAGGACATGAGAAATGTGTGTAAGATATGGATGAATGAGAATTGAATAACATAGGGTAATTATGAATCAGAATTGGGTAATTATGAATGAGAATTGGGTAAATTTATGAGTATATGTTGCTGGAAAAAAAGTTTGGTGAATGTATAGATTTAGCTTACTAAAATTCCATATTTAAAATAACAATTATGTGTGTATATAAGAGGCTTTTGATCATGGAAATGTTCAAGGATAATTGTAAAGTATGGTTGATGAATTTGGAGTAAATCAAGTTAACTTAAGGGTACAAACCTGATTGCAAAATGGTAGTATACAAAGTATGATGTTTGAATGGTCAAAATTTATGAATAGTTACATACTCTGAAAGGTCAATTGAGCATGCATTGAACATAACACAAATACATGTGTATGATTGAGTACTTATTTGATTAAAAAAGTTAGTAATGTGTACATATGTGTGTATTACATGATTTAAAAGCACAGATTGACCAATAACTTCCATATATTGCCGACTCGTCAGGCAATAGCTATCTGGAGCATACTGTGAGTTGACCTAGATGATCCTCACTATAACTGAATTTTTTTGTCTAAATTTTAGTTACTAAATTAGTACTTATATAATTATGATATTCCAGACATTGTTGGTCCAAGGAGTTTGATATTCGGCAATCTATTAGAAGTACTTACTGATTGTATGTAAATGGGGAAATGTGTACTCAACTATATATTGAATGCCGGACTTAGATCCGATGATTGTGATAATTAATTGTATATATTAAAAGAAAGTGATTGATAGCATATTATATGGAATATTGTACTCCATCACATGAATATGCATGATGAAATAAAGGAGTTGTGACCCGAGTGGCCAACGTGAAAAGAGCTTAAAGCTCAAAATGTGCATAAAGAGCCATAGACTAAACTACTAATGAACCCAATATCCACAATAAGTACAGGAACATATATGAAATAAGAATGGTATCCGCAACGGATACGGGACAATTAAATAGGTGCTCGGTCATAACAAAATAAAAAAAGAAGTGAGTCTTATGTGCATTTGCATTTACATCTTTACATGTGTTTATAAGATTAATTGCAAGTAAATGTTGAATTGTGTTGTTATAATGATGTGTAATGCTTATGTACATGTTGATAATATAAAGAATTGAGATAAATGATTGGATTGTTCTAAAATGACTATATGAAGATTTTGTATTCATAATATGCTTGTTGAAATATAATGAGTAAGGTGATATATATGGGATTTGATTTTGGACGAGGTGTTATTCTGAATGAATTGTTTTTTATACATGAGGTGTTTATGTTTTGTTTGAGTGAGCACATCGATGATGGCTTACTCACTGAGTTCGAAAAACTCATCAAAATGACAAATGTTGATTTTCAGGTACTGAGAAGACGTAGCTTCTAAGGCAACCTAGTAGTAGTCTAATATTGTCAATTTTGGAACAAGAAATGGCTCGATGTTGGTCAACTAACACTAAAGAATATAGATAGGATATTTTAGTGTAACATTCCACCTCATGTAAAACGTCTTGTAAAGTGTAATATACTGCAAGTTAACCTAGATGATCCTCACTATAATTGAATTGTTTTTGTCTAAATTTCAGTTACTAAATTGCTACTTATATAATTGTGATATTTTGGACATTGTTGGTCCGAGGAGTTTGATATTCAAAAATGTATTGAAAGTGCTTACTGATTGTATGTGAATGGGGAAATGGGTACTCAACCATATGTTGAATGTCGGACTTAGATCTGATGATTGTGATAATTGACTATGTACATTGAAAGAAAGTGATTAATAGCGTATTATGTGGAATGTTGTGCTCCATCATATGAATATGCATGATCATATAAAGGAGTTGTGACTGGAGTGACCAACATAACCAGAGCTTAACGCTCAGAATGTTCACAAAGAGCCACAGATTCAACGATTAATGAGCCCGGTATCTATAATGGGTATGAGACTGTATCTGAAATGAGCTCGGTATCTACAAAAAATAGTGGACAGTTAAATAGACGCTTGGTCACAACAAATAAAAATGGAAGTGAGTCTCATGTGCATTTGCATCTATATCTTTACATGTGTTTATGAGTTTGATTGCAAATAAATATTGAATTGTGTTCTTATAATGATGTGTAATGCTTATGTACATGTTGATGATATGAAGAATTGAGATAACTGATTGGATAGTTCTTAAATGACTATATGAAGATTTTGTATTCATAAGATGCTTGTTGAAATATGATGAGTAAGGTGATATATATGGGATTTGATTTTGGAAGAGGTGTTATACTGAATGAACTGTGTTTTATACATGAGATGTTTATGTTTTGTTTGAGTGAGCACATCGATGATGATTCATTCACTGAGTTTGCAAAATTCATCAAAATCGCAACGATGATTTGCAGGTACTGAGAGGAGACTTAGCTTCTAAGGCAATCTAGTTAAAGTCTAGTACTGTTCATTTTGGGAACAAGAAAAGAATCAAAGGTTTGGTCAGCTGACATTTGAGGAGTTTAGATATAATATTTTTGTTTAGTAACTTATATCATGTAGAACTTGTTGTATCAAATTATGAACTCACAGATGGTGTTATAATATAAATATACGGTTCGTGTGTAATGAAATGACAATGCAAATTATGTTTTGTTAATGAAATGGGATGATTTGAACTTAAAATATTTATGTTCTTTATGATGTCATGATAAGCTGATGTGTTTGCTCTAACATGCCATTCGCATAAGGTATGTTCTTGAATGCCCCTGGATGTTCGGGTATATACTCTATGATAGTGGGGTGTTACATTTTTGGTATCAAAGCATGGTTTGACATCCTTAGGGATATATAAAAGCATTTAGACATAATATATAGTGAGAGACTCATATAGTGATCACAACTATTGTTTGTTATAGGTCATTCGCTATAGGAGATCAAGTAGTAGAGTCAGCTGACCTTGAGTCCATAGGAGCCAATAAAGAGTCCCCAGTACCACAATCTGAACAAATGTCTCCAAGAATTCCTTAAAGGAGAGAGTGGAGATATGCTAAACTAGAAAGTAGGGGCTTGCAGACTTTTACGAAAGTACGGACCCTGTGAAGGTAAAAGGATGGTTGAAAAGAACAGAGCTGGTATTTGATCAGATAGACTGCGAGTCTGATGAAAGGTTCGACTACGCAATCTAGCTACTACAAAGTCTAACTTATCAGTGATGGAAGACTGTTTCTAGCAGTTCCACCCGAACTTGTGGATTGAACTGGGAAGATTTTCTGAAAGTTTTCAAGGAGAACTATATGCCTAAGATTTAGTTGGATAGGAAGATGAAAGAGTTTCTAGATCTAAAATATGGGAATATTACTGTAGCTGAGTTTGAGCTGAGGTTTAATGAATTAATGGGAGTATGCTGTTGCGTTAATTCCGACTGAGGATGACAAGTGTAGGCGGTTTGAAGAAGGACTGAATATGAGATCAAAATGAGAGTGACCATTACCAATTTAAGTAGCCTTATTAATCTAAAAGCTGCCTCAATCCAAATTGAACAGCTACTAAAAGATGGGCAAAAAGAGTATAGGTTGGAGTTTAGAATGAAGAGGCAGGGTGAGTCCCAAGTTGATTCTGGCAGGAGATTTAGTAAATGCCAGAATAGATTGTTTCGATCACAGACTAGATCAAGAAATTCAGGATTTAGACCAAGAGGTGGTTTTGTTCAGGCTGATAGTGGCAGAGGTCAAGTATCTGGTGGGAAAACACAACAGATGCCCAGTTGTGAGCACTGTGGAAAGAAACATGATAGGGAATGTTGGAAGCTATCGGGAGCTTGCTTACATTATGGCTCTTTTGAGCACCTGATTAGAGACTATCCCGCAAGTTTGGGAGCACCGTCTATAGTGAGAGGGGCATCAGTCGCTGAGACTACTGTCCAACAAAGTAAAGCTAATGGTGCAGGACAGAGAGGCAGAGGCGGAACTAGTTCAACAGGTACTAGTGTTAGGATTGAAGTGCAGAGTAACCAGCCGCAATCTCAAGCCAGGATCTTTGTCATCACCAGATAGGAGGCACATAACTCCCTAGATGTTGTTGCAGGTGTGTTAAATGTTTTTCAATTTGAGGCATTTACATTATTAGATCCAGGATCCACACATTCATTCATCTCATAGAATAAATTCCAATTTTCAGTTGTCTCATTTTATTAAAGTTTTCAAACTTATAAACTAGGTTTGGTTTGGGATGTATTAGTGAAAAGCAATGTTTTTATTGCTTTAAAAAGTTTTTAATCTATAGTACACCCTTTTCTTCTTCAGTATTGCATATTGACAATAGTTATAACAATCTTCCCAGCTTCGCTAACGTGGAAAGAGTTTCTAACACTCTCTTTTGTTCTTTTCTCCGTGTTTCTTTGGAGCTGAATCTTGTATGATCCTTCATCATCTAGAATGAACTATTCTTTATACGTTATATCCCATCTACCATGCTCAAGTCCCATATTATCCGTATTCCTACCCAAACATCGTCAATTCCACCAAGGATATTGATTAAATTATGGTAAAAACACCATTTGAATTTGCTCCAACTCTTGGGGTTTGTCCTCAAGAAAGAATTCGGGGTCATTATTTATGAAGAGTCCACCATATTTAATAGGAAAATTTTTCAGCCATATGCAACTTTTAATGTATTTAAGCTCAAATCAGATCATAATTTTGATATCTACATTCTCTCGTCTTAGGACAATGGATGTATCATGTACTCACTTCAAAAGGATCTTTATGATTAGGAAATAGTTTCTATACTACTAATAGTTAAAGTTGCATATTAATAAACCTCTCTAAATTTTGTGCTTAAGTAGAATTTCTAGTAGATGTTATTGTGTTTAAAAGGATCTCCGTGTCTTTCGATGGTCGAGTGAAAGTGAGCTTTATTTTGCCGCCACTAAATGCAAAGCGTGGAACCAAAATGGGACATTTATGATTATCTACAAAAGATTAGGATTTTTTTGAAAATAAATAATATATTAGATCTAAGCGCTAAATTATACAAAGACTAAAAGTAGTGGACTTGCTTAGATTTACAATAGGAGCGTTAAATATTATCTGTAGAGGTGCCAACTGGTTTGCATTGATGGGGAGAGTTAAGCTTCAACCCTTTTAGCCAGTAGAATTGCAGGGATATAGTTTAGGATCTTGCCAGCTAAGTAATACTTGTCTATAGCAACATTTCAATAAATTTGATAATTCCTCTCTTTCCAGATCATATAAACTGCGGTGATAAAGGTGACTTAAAGAGGAACTACATTTATTTTCCCTGAGTCGGAGTGAGTAATAAACCAACATAACGCAAGTTCCCACTCATAACAATTGGTCACAACGTCGGTCATCTATTGGATCCGACGCCAAATTGCTTTTGAATAAGCACATTGAAAAAACAGATGGTTTCGGTCTTCATCAGCATTCTTGTTAGGAAATTAGACTATTTCCACACAACTAGAATGCCAGTAGAACAACACAAAATTTGATAACGAAGTTCGGCCAAATTGTGCCTACGTCTCTGGGGATATTGAACACCCTTATTAGGGAGAAAAACAACACTTATAAGTGTTTACATTTAACACTCAACTCACTAGTATTTACACACACTCTCAAATCCTTACCCCTAATACACCTCAAAATTACTAAAAAAATTTTTCTAATCTTAGTATTTCTCTTACTCACTAAAGGAGGAGAATGCAGTAGCTCGTCTAGATTTTGTCACTCTTGCAAACCAAGTGAAGTTGCACACAACTCCAGTTTCTCGATTGTCACCACCTTGGTTAGCATGTCTGCAGGGTTCTTGCTTCCAAGGATCTTCTCAAGTGTTAGCACTTCATCTTCTAACAAGGACCTAATGAAATGATAACAAACACTGATATGCTTGGTTCTGAAGTGGAATGCTGGATTCTTGGCTAGATGAATTGCACTCTGACTGTCACTATATAGCACATTCTTCTTCTGCATGAAACCCAACCTTAACAACAAATTCTGAAGCCAAAATCATCTCTTTGCTAGCATCGGTTATTGCTATGTACGCAACTTCTGTAATGGATAATGCAACAATCTTCTGAATCTACGATATCCAACTCACAGCTGTTGTACCTACAGTGAAGATGTAACAGGTGGTGCTCTTTTTTCTATCAACTTCACTTGCATAATCTGAGTCAACATAACCTTGTACTTTTATTTCACCTTTGCCAAAATACAAACATTTCTTAGTAGTGCCTTGAAGATATCTTAAGATCCACTTTATTGCGTCCCAGTCGACTTTTCCTGGATTTGTCATAAATCTACTAACTGCTCCCACTGCATGGCCTATGTCTAGCCTTTTACATACCATGACATACATCAAGCTCCCAATAGCTGAGGCATAAGGAATATTTGCCATCAAGTCTCGCTCTTCATCTGTATGAGGTGACTGATATTGGGATAGGCGAAAATGACTGGCAAGGGGTGTGCTGACTGGTTTAGCATTCGCCATGTTAAACCATTGCAAAACTTGATTAATGTATTCTGCTTAAAACAATTGTAATTCCCCTCTCTGTCTATTTCTAGTGATCTGCATCCTAAGAATCTTCTTAGCTGGACCCAGATCTTTCGTGTCAAATTCTTTTCACAATTGTTGCTTCAAGTTTCTAATATCATCCATATTGGAACCCACTCCTAACATATCATCGACATAAAGTAGTAAAATGACGTAACTAAACTGATTTCTCTTTATATAACAACAATGGTTGACATTGCACTTCTGGAATCCTTCCCTATGCATAAAGTTATCAAACTTTTTGTACCACTGCCTTGGGGCTTGTTTCAGA
>JANZLX010000009.1:10632916-10644327 GCA_025531955.1 Erythroxylum orinocense | reverse complement strand
AGAACGATATCCGCTTACCGCTATTACATTAATTTGTTTTAACGGAAGTGATTTCTTTTATATTTGGTTGCAGGCGACAGCATCACCAACCCCTGTAATTATTCTCTAGAAATCCCTCAGAGAAAACTCACTAGCTAGGTTAATCAATCCCAATTGTGGCAGCCCAAATAAATTCTCCAACATTGAAGCATCCATCTCCCATTCTTGTCCGCCCAGCCTAAACTTCAATTTTGTGAATTTCATCCCTTCCATTACCAATGTGGTATAACATTCGTGTATTAGTTCCTCATAAATCTCCCATTCGCCCATGATTAACCTCAACCATCCCAATCGCTCGCCCATAGCTAGGAGATTTTCTTTCAAACCTAGTTGCGTCACCATCTCCCAATCAAAGTACCTTGGAACAATAATTCTTTTATATTTTCCCTTTTGACACTTCTTTCCTTCCTCATGTGAGAAGATTGGAAAAGGGATGGAGTATTGCACCGAGAGATCCGGCATCAACTGTCTCACTACCTTTCCCTTCCCTTTAGCCTTTGATGCTACCACCCTTCCTCTTAACATCCTCTTCAATAATTGATTTGTGGTTGAAGGATATGTTGAAGGGAATGGTTTTCTTGCTTTCCTTCACATCAAAACTTTCAAAACTAGGGTTTAAAGATGAGAATAAGACAATGAAACTCCTCCAACACATGTTTAAATAGGTAAAGGAGAAGTGCAGTAGTTGAAGACTCATAAATTTAGGTTGGAAATCCGGAAGGGATTTAAATTTTAAACATTACCTCGTGAAGTGTGACCAGCTTGCGATCGCAGCCTAGTGTCTTGCGATCGCATCCTAGCTAGACCTGCAACATAATGCATGGTTGCGATCGCACCCTAGTAATTTGTGATCGCAACCGAACGGTACGCACAATTCATCTTTTGTTGCGATCGCAATTTAGAAACTTTCGAACGCACCCGAATGGTATTCACAAATCCTTCTCTGTTGTGATCACAATTTAGAAACTTGCGATCGCAAATTTTGGGTTTCCTATAAAAACAATTTTTTAAACAAACAAACAAACAAGAAACGAACATTTTGTTTTTTTTAACACACATACATGCTAATTTTAAAGTCTTTTAATATGACCAAAGCCTATCTTTCAAGGGTTAAATTAAAAAGCCATTACCTCCTTAGGTCTATGAATAAGACATCCAGGATAAAGCTTAAATCTTTGTCCATTCACCTTGAACTTCTCTCCGCGTGCATTGTCAAGTTCCAAATCTTCATTCCCATAACCTGTGATGACCTTGAACGGCCCACTCCATTTTGAACGCAACTTACCTGGAAATAACCTTAACCGAGAGTTATACAACAAAACAAAATCTCCTTCTTTGAAATACTTATCTTTAATATGTTGGTCGTGCCATCTCTTGGTTCTTTCTTTGAATAACTTGACATTCTTATAAGCTATAAAACGTAACTCCTCCAACTCTTGCAATCGCAACAATCTTTTAGTCCTTGCCACTTTGCCATCCATATTAAGAGTTTTGATAGCCCAATACCTTTTGTGTTCAAGTTCCTTAGGAAAATGACATGCCTTACCATAAACAAGTCTATACGAAGTTGTTCCAATTCGTGTCTTGAGAGTTGTCCAATATGCCCATAAAGCATCGTCAAGCTTTATAGCCCAATCTCTCCTTGCTCTGTTCACCGTTTTCTCCAGAATCTATTTTAACTCCCTATTGACCACTTCCACTTGCCCACTTGATTATGGATGATAGGGTTTTGCCACCATATGTTGCACACCATATCGTTTAAGCAAAATTTCAAGCTTGGAGTTACAAAAATGAGAACCACCACCACTGATTAGAACACGTGGAACCCCAAATCTCACGAATAACCCTTTCAAGAATTTTGTCACCACCCTTCCATCATTACTTGAGCTAGCATTGGCTTCCGCCCACTTAGAGACATATTCTACTCCCACCATTATGTATTTGTTTCATATGGTGTAGGAAACGGTCCCGTGAAATCGATTCCCCATACATCGAATATCTAAACCTCTAATAGACTCGATTGTGGCATCTCGTTTCTTTTTTAGATGTTTCCTATTCTTTGACATCGATCACATTTTTGCACAAACTCCCTTGTATCTTGGTTCAACATTGGTCAGTAAAATCCGCATTCCAAAATTCTACTTGCAATTTTATTTCCCCCATAATGCCCTGCATAAAGTGAATCATGACAATGAGTTAACACAGAGAGCATCTCATTTTTTGGAACACATCTCCGAATTAATCCATCAGCATAAATTCTAAATAAATAGGGTTCTTCCCAATGGCAATGCTTAACATCTGCTAAGAACTTCTTTTGATGTTGATAAGACAAATCGGAAGGAATGATACCACTTACCACATAATTGACTATGTCGGCATACCATAGGGTTTCCAATTGCTGAATAAGGAAAATTTGCTCATCTGGTAATTCTTCTCGAATTGGCTGATCGTCTGTAATATTCTCTTGTTCGATTCGAGATAAGTGATCTGCCACCACATTTTTTAGCTCCCTTTTTATCCTTAATTTCAATGTCGAATTCTTGCAATAACAACACCCAATGAATTAATCTTGGCTTTGCATCTTTTTTATTAAATAAACACCTCAGTGCTGCATGATTTGAAAAGATTATTGTTTTTGCTCCAATTAGGTATGATCTGAATTTCTCGCATGCAAAAACCACTACTAAAAGCTCATTCTCAATCAGTGTGTAATTCAGTTGAGCTCTTGATAATGTTTTGCTTGCATAGTAGACTGCATGAAGTTTCCTATCCTTCTGTTGTCCTAGTACACGTCCTACAGCATGATCGCTCACATCACACATCACCTCGAATGGTAATGACCAATCAGGGGCTACCAACACTAGTGCTATCATCAGAGCCACCTTGAGAGTGTCAAAAGCCTGCATACACTCAACATTAAAATCAAAAGGCGCATCTTTCACAAGTAAATTAGTTAAGGGTCAAGCAATTATGGAAAAATCTTGAATAAATCTTCTATAGAACCCGACATGTCACAAGAATGAACGAACTCTTTTCACATTTGTAAGAGGGGGTAAATTTGCTATCACTTCGATCTTAGCCTTATCAACTTCAATTCCCCTTATGGAAATTTTATGCCCGAGTACTATACCCTCATTTACCACAAAGTGGCATTTCTCCCAGTTGAGAACTAAACTTGATTCTTCACATCGTGCAAGCACTTTCCCTAGATTATGCAAACATGTATCAAACGAATCGCCGAACACTGAAAAATCATCTATAAATATTTCCATAAAATCCTCCGCTAAATCAGAAAAAATTGTCGTCATATACCACTGAAACATTGCTCGAGCATTACACAAACCAAAGTCATTCTTCTATACGCAAACATTCCATAGGGGCATGTGAATGTGGTCTTCTCTTGATCCTGAGGATAGATAAAAGTTTGATTCTAACCTAAATATCCATCTAAGAAATAATAACAAGCATGACCTGATACTTTCTCTGCCATTTGATCAACAAATGGTAACGAGAAGTGATCTTTTCTTGTTGCAGAGTTCAACTTCCTGAAATCAATGCACACTCTCCATCCCATTATTGTCCTTGTAGGGATAACTTCTCCTTCCTCATTTCTAATGACAGTCATACCCCCTTTTTTTGGTACACACTGAATTGGACTTACCTACTCACTATCTAAAATATGATAGATAATGTTTGTATCCAATAATTTGATGACCTCTTTCCTTACGACTTCTTTCATGTTTAGATTTAATCACCTCTGTAATTATCTCACAGACTTGCTTCCTTCTTCCAATTAAATTCTATGTATCACTATGCCGGGGCTAATTCCTCTTATATCAGAAATCTGTCACCTCACAACTTTAACATGCTTCCTTACTAACTCCACCAACTGTTGTTCCTACTCATTTGTCAAATTAGTGGAAACAATAATAGGTAGGGTTTCCCCTACCCCAAAAAATGCATACCTCAAATGACTAGGCAATGATTTCAACTATAAAACTAGTGGACGTACAATGGATGGTGGAGCTGGATTTGTTTCTCGCAACAACTTCTCTATTCTTTCTTGTTCACCCTTACTTTCACCAATAATCTCTACATCTGGATCAAAAAAGACTTCTTTCTCCTCACTGTCCCCCATACTCAACACACATTCATCTATAACATCAACTTTCATACAAACCTCATTATCCATGAGGTGTTTCATGGTTGTTTTCATACAAAACTCCACTTTCTCTTGACCAATGCGCAATATAAGTTTCCCCCTATAGACACCTACTAAAGCTTTAGTTGTATAGAGGAATGGACAACCTAAAATCAATGGGCATTCTAAATCAACCTTGAAATCCAAAACCACGAAATCCACCAGAATTATAAACTTGTCCATTTTAATGAGCACATCTTCCATAATCCCAAACGACCTCTTAATTGATTGATTCGCTAGTTGCAACACCATCGATGCCGACTTCACCTCTCCAAGACCTAATTTCTAAAAAACTAAACAAGGCATCAAGTTTATACTTGCATCGAAATCACACAAACATTTGTTAAATTGTATATCACCAACTACACAAGGAATTGTGAAATTACCAAGATCTTGTAGTTTTGAAGGAATAGTGTTAGAAATAATTGAACTACATTTCTCTTGAAGTTGCACAGTCTCGTTAACAATTAGTGATCTCTTATGTGTTAGGATATCTTTCAAAAATTTAGCATACTTGGGCATATGTTCCAATGCCTCCACAAAAGAAAGATTAATCTGTAATTTTTTTAATTTTTCAAGAAATGAGGCAAACTAACTATCATACTATTGTTTCTTAAGTCATTGAGGAAAAGAAACACGTGGTATATACTTACCTGCTTCAACTTGCTTATTTTTACCTATTTTAGGTTACGCGTGATCGCACCCTTGAGACTTGCGATTGCAACCGAAGCTAGATTCTTCCTATTTTGGTTCAGATCTTGGGATGCGATAACAACCCTCTTCCTTGCGATCTCAATCGAAGCCTTGCAATTCACTTTGCTGATCTTCAACATGCTTGCGATCGCAACCTTCTTCTTCATGGTCGCAACCTTTAGTCTTTTCATGATTTTCCAGCTCCTTACCACTCCTTAATTGTATAGCTTTCAAAGACTCTTTTGGATTTGGTTCTATAGTACTCGAAAAACCTCCCAGGTTTCGTTGAGTAAGAGTAGTTGCCAGTTGCCCCATTTCAACCTCCAAATTGTGAATTTATGAAGAGTGATTTTACGCTATTTGATCAACCTCCGCTTCTAACTTCTGTTGTGATTCATCATGTTGATTCAACTTACTTCCAATCATCTCCATAAATTTCTCCATTTTAGCCTCGAATGGATTCCGGGGTTGAAGCTGTCGCTGCTTTCCCATTGTGTTGTTGCTCTATGAAAAGTTGGGATGATTCCGCCATCCAGGATTGTAAGAATTTGAAAATGGATTATTTATTGGACAGTTATTCCCCACAAAATTGACTTGCTCAGTTGTACCAACTAATGGGCACTCATTAGTGAAGTGCCCCTGCTGACTGCATAATTCACATACACTTTGAACTGTTGCCACTGATGAACTTGATGTGAAGCTGCTAATTTGTTTCACAAGGTTTGCAACTTCGGCCTATAATGCAGTTACTGGATCTAAAGACAAAACTCCCTTATGCTCTTTTATCACTGATCAAGATATATTTGATGCCCACAATGAATTAGTAGCTACCATTTCTTCCAATAAATCATAAGCTGCATCAATTGTCTTCTTCATTAAAGATCCTCCTGCAACTGCATCAATTGTACCTCGAGTAGTGGTGATCCGTTATAAAAGGTTTAACTCAATAATTCCTGAGGTAAATTGTGTTGAGGACAACTTCGTTGCAACTCTTCGAACCTTTCCCACGCCTCATACAGAGTTTCACCATCTTGTTGCTAGAAGTTGGTGATTTCCTTAATGATCTTAGCTGTTTTGGCTAACGGGAAATAATTAGACAGAAATGCTTGAGCCAACTTAATCCTTATAGTAATGGACCTTGATGGAAGAGAATTTAGCCATACCTTAGCTTTATCTTTTTGAGTGAATGGAAATAACCATAATTGTATGGTGTCATTTGTTACTCTATTGTATTTGAAAGTGTCACAAATTTCTAGGAAGTTTGTTATATGGGTATTTGGATCTTCATTTGCTAACCCATAAAATTGTACTGTTGCTTGTAACATCTGTAATAGAGCTGGTTTGATCTCGAAATTATTAGCTATCACAACAGGTCTTGTCACACTTTGCAAATTTGGCTGAAATCCAGGCCTTACTACATCCATCAATGTCCTTTGTTCCTCTTCCATGATATTCTCTGGAAGTTCAGCTTCAATCTCACAGTTGTCATAGAGCTGTTTCCAAACGAGTAACTTCGTTATGAAATTCAACCAACGGCTTCGTAGAATTTTTTGCAAAGAAATGAAGTACTTAAATCAACCTGTAATTAAATTTAAAAAATGATGTTAAATAAATCTCCGGCAGCGGCGCCAAAAACTTGATGAGTTTTAAATAAAGTGCACTCGGATCCCGACTACAAATATACAAGTTATTGTAGTATAGTTATCGTTCCCATGAGGATTTATACTAATCACTAATTAAATTCTTTCCAGATTGTTTAAGTTAATAATAAAAAGATCTAAAAGTTGAAAAGGATATAAAATAAATCAACTATGTTAAAACTACGACGACAAAATTAATCTATACGGAAAAGGAATTGCCTCTTACGAATTCACAAGATTAAAAGTTCCAAAAATTGTTTCAACTCCTGCTAAGTAAATCTAAATTCTTTTATTCTACTCCCCCAAGTCTTTTAAGAAGTAACTCTTCTCTCTCAACTCTGAATTACCTACTTTGTTTTATTGTAATGCAAATCTCTCAATTTGAATATAAATGAAACAAAGATGAATCGCATAACTTTTGAGGAATAAAACTTGGGCACTAATCTCTCAACATGCAAATTAGATTTGTATGGTTTTTCTAAAAGAACTTAATTCTCATTAAGATCCAATAAAAGCTATTCATAAAAAAAACATTAACTATACACAACAGAAGTTTAGAAATCAAGATTCACTATAGAGGGTGAAACAATCTTTGAATAAGAAACTAGAAAGCACACATCATAAACAAACTAAAAAATAATAAACTGAAAAGAAAACAAATGTTCATATGCCCTGAATTACAAGCTTCACAGAGCTCCTATCCTCTCTCTTCTTCCTGCTTTTTCTCTCCTCCTTTTCTTCGTACCTATTCTCTTTTTAATATTGCCTTTTATTTCTCTGTTCCCTCGTGATTGTCCACTTCTACTGAATTGTAATAGCTCCTCCCATGTTCTCGAACATTGAGGACTTCTTTTAACCATTCAACCTTCATTTAAACATTTGACTAAATGTTGGAATTGCCCTTAAAGTTGTGAGTTGCGATCGCACCCAAAGCTTAATGGCCTATCTTATAGTCAAAAGCCCTAATTGTGATCGCACCTTTAAGACTTGCGATTGCACCCGAATGCTTTGCTTAATTCTTTTTATGTCGCGATCGCAACTTAGAACTTGCGATCGCAGCCAAAGCTACCTCTAGAAGATCATTTGATATTGCGATCGTACCCTGGTAACTTACAATCGCAACCTGATTGTGCTCGCATTAAAGTGACTTGCGATCACATATTACCATATGCATTTTTCCTTGTTTCCTTCACCTATTTATATCATTTTGCTCCCCTGTTCCTTCACACTCAATAAAACATCAAACTTGCCTAAAAACTAAACTAAAATACTAAACCAAGAACAAAAACTACCAAAAACATAATTAAAAATATTAACACTTAACAAGTCAAAACACACACCTAAGGTCCCACACCTAAGGTCTGGTCACCAACGAGGTCATCACCTAGGGTCCTGATGCTCTTATCGACTGTAGTCCGAACTCACCACAGATGAAAGTCGAGCCAACATCGAGAATCGGTAGGTGTGCACACTAGTTTGGCTAACTAGTGTCAACACACATGATTGTTTTGGCCTATTCTAAGATTTGTTTTCCTAAAGAGATTTGATTTATACATGTGATGCTTTTCTGCTTTTGTGTACTGGAACTGAAACCTATGTTCACTAGATGAGTGATTAATAGGCTATGCCTATGTGGTTCCTAACCAGTATATGTTGAGTTATAAGCTAAGCCTCTGTTGGATCCCGTTTTCGGAATCCAACTCTTAACAAAAATATTATCGTACTTTAGCATGGTTCATGTAATCTCTTCTTGCTCTGATACCAAAAATGTTAGGACTGAAACCCAACCGCTCAAACTAAACCAGAACACTTATACTTTTGCTCAAATCATACAATGGAAACAAATCAAAAGCAGAGTCGAAAGGCGGATGAAAGCGAAAGAACGAAAATCGCAGCGCCAAAATGGGACAAAAGCAAACGAAAAACAAATCAGATCCAAAAGCGTGCGGAAAACTATAAGATGATCCTGATCCAAACACAATCAAATCATATTATATATGCCATATTCATACACAAATGTATATCCCAATTCCATACGCAAAATCCATAACTCATTATTCACATTCCAAAATAAATGCCTTACAAACTTTAATGGATTTCAAGCTACAATACAACATCAATATCCAAAATATGAATATATACACAAATCCATATCTCAGACACAAATACAAAGATACAAATCCAAAATACACAGGATACAAAAGTCCTAAAAGTTTCAACGTGTCTAAGATCTAAATCTTACAACAAATTAACTTAAAAACAAATCCTATACATAACGAACGGACGTCTTGACTTTCTTCCATCCGATCTCCTTCTTGATACCTGGAGATGGGGATGAAAGGGGGTGGGCTTTACAGCTCGTGGATAACATGTTTATAACAAAAAAATAAGCAAAAACCATTTTCAAAACTCATTTTCATTTCATAGAATTCCACGATTGAAACATCAAATGCTTATTTCTCCAAAATCTCAATTTTTCAAAAATTCACGAACAATTTCAAATCATGTATGCATCAAAATTATAACACAACATAAGCACATAGCACATCATAAATTGGTTTGGGTCGGTCCAGAAAACAGAACGTACTACACATTCCCGCATAGCGGTCCTATTAGCCGTGAACAGAACGTACTATACCTTCCCGCATAGCGGTCCAGTGTAGCCATGAACTTATCGGAGTCCTTAACGGAGCTCCAATGCCACTAACGAGCAGGCGGCGAAGCCTTGACAAGTGCACTTGACATCTTATGGGACCTAACCAAATCTACATAACATAACTTCACACTTGAAATCGGATTGCCTGAAAGCACATTTCAAAAACTTAATTTTTCATAATCATGTCATATCCAATTCACATAAAAATTTCAAACATATTTCCATACACATTGCACATTCATCATCAAAATTCACATAGCAAATTCACAATCATTCAAAAGCACTGAAATCATCAATTGTAGAAATTTCTCAAGTTATTCAAAAACAATGCATTTTACAATTGCAGTAATTTATCGAATTATTTTTAAAACAATGAATTCAACAATTATTGCCATGTCTTAAATCATTCAAAACCATGAATATGAAAATACTTTATTTTCTTGATATTTATTATTTTTTTTGAAAACATTTTATCTTCTTGATTTTTTGAAAACATATATATATATAGCTTATAATTCAAATTATAAACATGGTACCCACCTCATATCCGTGCTTGAAACTTGTCCAAATCCTCTTCTCTTGCTTTTCTTAATCCCCTTCATCAAAATTACAAAACCCTAAATCAAAAGGGATCTTAAAAATTGGAAAACCTAAGGAAACAAAACATGAAATTCATCTTACAACCATCTTTCCCATACTTTTCCTAAGCCATTTGAACTAAAACCCATCACAAATTACAAAAGATTTGAAAAACTCACCTTGAATCTTCACCCACGTTTTTGCTTCTTTGGCTCTAATGGAAGATTAGATCTTCCTCTTTCTTTTTCCTTCTTGAACAAACATCAAAATCCATCTTAAAATCCAAGAAAAATCAAACCCTAACCTTTTTCTTCTTCTCTCCAAAAGAACCGAAACTCTCCTCTCTTCTTTCTTCTTTCTTTTCTTTCTTCTTCTATTTTTCTAACTCCTACGACAGCTCTCTTCTTCTTTTAAACAAAACCACACATTTCTTGTTCTTCCCTTTTTACCCTTCATTTAAGTGATCTTTCCATTTTTGCCCTCCTGTTGTCTTGAAAAACTGACATCTTAACTCCTTATTTTGATCAGGTAAATGAAACAATTTGACAATACTTCCTTCTAAAAAAATGTTCTTCTATGTCTTATCTTTCTAATGACACCAAAAACACTTAATTTGGTTCAGAAATGAAGAAGGTATGGCCAAAACACTTTCAGCTCTTACCAAAACCGAGACTAAAAACTATACCTAACTTCACTTCAGAAATTGAACATCTTAGGGACTAAATTGAAATTCAATTCCTTCAGGACATTTGTAGCCCCATGTCTCTAGTTTAATTAGCAAGAAGAATCAACTCATTTGGAGCTGTACAAATCAAGATATCTCTAAATTACTAAAGCATGTTAAGAAAATATCCAACTTATACTCTTATAATTGATCCTCTCACTTTGATTCAATCAATCTTTTCCAAATTGATCTCAAAAATCATAAATTTGGTATGGAGAGATAGAGGGATGTCATAGGAATCCAACGCTTCAAAAATCGAGTCAATCGAAAGTCGAACGAAAAAGTTATGGTCAAACAAGTGGAGAGAGGTCGGAATCGGTAAGAAATCAGAGATTGCCAAGAGAATCAGAGATCAGTCGGCCAGAAAATCAGAATTTACGACGTGGCAGGCAGTGCTCGGCGATGGCCCAGCGCTCGCGCACCAGACACGCTCTTGCCTAGCCGAGAATTTTTCCATATCAACATCTTATCTTCTAACTTTCATATCTTTTGACCCAGAACTCCAAATTTTACAAACTTGGTATCAATGGAAAGATAAAAGAACGCTCTACAACTTTCATGAGGATTTAAAAGCAAAATAGGTCTCTAAAGGGGTCAAAAAGTCCACACAAAGTGACTGTTCGTCAACTTCATCCTAATAGCATCAGAATTTCTAAACATCATAACTTTTCATTCCATTGTCCAAAAATGTCATACTTTATATCAATAAAAAGATAAAAACATGGCCTACAACTTTCATGAAGACTCCAATAACAAATTCCATCTCTATGAGGGTCAAATTTCCAATCAAAGTTTCTACCCTGAAATTTCCATACTAAACAACATTCAAACTTCAAAAATTCATATCTTTCAACTCCCACATCCAAAAATGGCATGCTA
>JANZLX010000009.1:10605463-10619151 GCA_025531955.1 Erythroxylum orinocense | reverse complement strand
TGAGATATTTTGTTAAATCTCAGTTGGCATCTTGAGTGGATGCTTAGGCCATTTTGTTTGGAATTGCACAAACGGATCACCATTTTGTGTGCATTTCCTTATGTCACATTTTGTTTAAGTCATCGAGATATGAGTATCTTGCATATATGTTATTAGTACTCCTATCGGGTCTGATTTCTATACTGTTGAGGTACTTGTAACCTCATTTTGGACTTATGATTGAGAGGTTGTTGACACTATTTTGACATCTTATTGTGGCCACATATTGATTAATATGGGGATTTGTTCTATTGTTTATTGATGTTATTTATGCTGTCCAAGTGGGAGAATGATAGAATTTTATCATAATTGTAGACTAGCATAATAAAAATATTTTGTACAAACCCCGATTAATTAGATGTCAATGATAATTCTCTCTTTAATGTGTCATTGGGCCTGTGTTCATGGGCCTGCTATGATGGGTAGGCTTGGCCCATTTATTATAAAGCACAGAAGGCCCTACTACTAGCGAACCTTTGAATACAGTCACCCCATTGAAAACTGTATGCGTTCTTTTGCTGATTAAGGTTCGAAATAGCAGTAGTAAATCCTTTGCGTCTTGATCACGTCGTTTCACGAAAAACAACAATGGATTCAATGTTTCCCCAATTTTCAGGTATTTATCCTTTCAATTATTGAATATAGTATGTTGCAATTCTAGGGTTAATTATTTGTGTTGATTAATTATGCAATTAATCTGAAAATTTCTTTCATATTTGACATGATGGATTTAATGGAGATATGTAAAATATTGAGTTATACTCAAGTACAGAGCTGCATTGCCCTCACTGCCTCCAAAAAATTTTACATGAAAAAATTATTGTTTTAAGTTTTGATTCCATAAAAAAAAGTTGGCTACAACTAAAATTTTGCCACCTTTTAAAAAAATTTCTGGATCCATCCCTGGTTATACTTAATATAAAATAAAGTCTTAAGTATTAAAATATTAAAAATAGAGTTTGAACTATTTTTTGATAATTTACTTAAAATTAAAGAGTATAAGATATTTTTAACTAGTATGGTATATAATTAATAGTTAACAATTCAAAGTTTTATAAAAATAAATATTATTTATTATTAAGAGAAATATATTTTGTATTTTGTATTTTTGGTTTCAGTTTTTGTTAAAATTTTATATTTATAGTTGAGTACGGGCATAAGGAAAAGGATATATGTTTATGCTTTTCCTATTATCCACGGTGCGTTTCACAATCGAAATGCACACTTACTATTGACATACTACTATCTAATTACGAGAAATTTATTGCAATTGGAAAAGATAATATTTTTGTCAAAAATTATTATAAAAGAAATAGCTTTACATATATTGAAGTTAATCTTGAACAATTGGAAAACATAATATATTTTTGTCAAAAACTATTATAAAAGAAATAGCTTTATATATCTTCAAATTACTCTTGGTTCTAATTTCACTTTAAGCTAAGTTTGGTTGAAATTTTATAATAGAATAGGATGTAATATTATTCTATCATTTAAGAAAATATTTTATAGTAAAATATAATGTGATAAAATAGAAAAAGATAGTTTCATATTACATCTCATTCTTTTTTTAGCAATAAAATTAAAAATTTTTAATTTAAAAATTTTTAAATAAAATATAAAATAATAAATAATTTCACATAAATAATTTATTATTAGAGAAGATAGCAACAATCGCCGTCACATAATAGGCTATATTACATTAAAGAAATCTTTCTAAAACAAAACTTTTTTAAAATTACATTTATTTAGATTTGGTTATACCTGTTTTATTTCTTTCCGTTCCTATATGTATCTATTATTGTTTATTGCGCGCTACTTTTGATGCAAAGTAAAGGTATTACGGGGTCCGGCTTAAATCCAAAACGATAGTCGTTTCTTCATTCATAGATTTAGTTCTGTGCGTTACTGCATATTTTGAAAAGAAGCCTAACTACTCCCTACGACAACTATACTCCGAACTCAGATCCCAGTGAAGCATCGAATGGAAGCGACGGCGGGACGATGGCGAGAGCGACCATCTGTGCTAAGTAGTCCGAATATGCTTATTCTCTTCATAGTTATTTGTTTTGCACCGCCAGCAGTGGATGCCCTGAGACCTGGCTTCGTCTTTTTGAGAACCAGAGGAAGATGCACTCCACAGTAAGATCTCTCTTCGTATTACGAGCTTTGGTCTGGTTGTAATGTAATTTTAAATTTTTGGCTTTGGTAAGACAGGTTCTGGAGTAGTAGGAGAGAGGCATGGCCCAGGATGGTCCCACAGACATCTACGATATCGAAGGTGTTTGGGTCATTAATTTATGAACGGTTTGGATCCGATCTGACATTGCTGGAGTCGACGGCTAGGAACGACGTAGAGAGTAGCGCCTTCGTTGAGTTGCTGAAGCAGGCGAGTGCAGCACTTCTCACCTCTTATGCGAGGGAAGGGTATCCCTACTCGTCTTGGCAAGTGAAGACGCTGTTTATTGAAGCATTAGTCTCGGAAAAATCTGCCCTTAATCAAGCCAAACACTTTTCCATGGCCAATCAGGCTTGCAATTAAATTAATTACAGTCTTTTTTAATTTTCATATATTAAAAAAAAACATTTCAAGTATTGTTTGATTTTGTTCCTTTGGGTTGTTTTTGTTTATATGGATGTGGCGACTCCATTTATGGTTTTGTGAGTCCCTTTCTAATCCAACATATCGGATGCCCATCCTGCAAGAGACATAATATATTATTATATGTTCTAATATTCTAAAAATTAGATAAGATATCAACCCAATCAAATGAAATATTTAAGATTTAAAGGTTGATTCTAATTGAATTCTTATAAAATTGGTGTATAATAAATAAAAAGTTAAAGAATATAAGAATAAGTAAAAATATAATATAAAATAAAATATTTTATTAAAATAAATATTTACAAATGTCTATTAATGTATAATAAATCTTGTAATTCCTACAAAAATTGAAACTAATATAAAACTTAGAATAATAATATGTATTTTTGAAAGTGGTTGCATCTAATCATCAAAAGTTCTAAATTATCCAATATTATTTGAAGACTCATAAATTATATTTTCATCTAAAGTAGTAAAAGTATTTACATTAACATTTTCTATTACATTCAAATAAACTACAAATTAGTAATGTATGAAACTCCAGTGTAAATATAATATATTATATTTTTAATATTAATTATTATCAATTAATAATTAATATTAATAAATGTTCCTAATTCATTCGTTGTGACAAATGCATTTTCTTCATAAATTATATTTTCAAGTTTATTATAATCAAGATCAAACCATGATTTTTTCTTCTATCAAAAAATTAGTATGATCAATACAATCAATATTAACTAGATCATATGTTTTCTTCTTACTGGGTGCTTTATATACATAATCAAGAAATTATAAAGTCAATAAAATAAAAATAAATCAACAAAATATATATTCTTTATTCTCATATTATAAGTAACATAAACAAAATTATTGAATCTTTGATGTTCCAAATGATTTTCTTTCTTTATATAAATAAGTTTTAAAAAATGATCTAATTTTGTTCACACCTTGATGCAAAAGTTATTTGACTGAGTAATTTAATAGTGAGTTTTTTCAACGTTGGTCAACTTTTACCAAATAATCTTTACCACTCAACTGTATTTTAAATTAATAGTTATGTGAAATAAAAACTTATATTATTAACAAGTAAACGATGAACTAAAAATATGAAAGTTACTAGGTTGTATTTTTTTAATCATACGTTCTCTCTTTACAAATGATCTAGCAAAACTCTTTGAACCTTTACAATACAATTTAATTTCATTTATTCCTTTGATTGCTATTTAAAAGCTATTTATTCATTTGTTGTACAGTTTTGATTTAAAGAACCCTCTCCATGACATATTTCATTCAAATAAACCATGTTTCATGCATAATCAAGCATGAAGAACAAAATATGTTAACACCAAACTCAAAATCCTAATGTAGAGAGAGATGAGACGAAATTTACCTAAACCTTCCTTTGGTGATATATTTCAATCCTTTGAGAATTTCTCAAATCTAATGATAGATTTGACTTCCTTGACCCCAAATTAGCTTAGAACACCTTGATTAGAGTTGAATAATCAAAAATTTGGTGGAAAATAGGTGAGGGCCGAAACATGCTTCTTTCTCTCCTCTCTTCTCCATTCTTCTCTTCTCTTTTAATTAAAACAAAGTGTTTAAGTCTTAAAGGGTGGGGTGCACGACCATACAAAAGAAGAGTCTAAAATTTTGACTCTTTTTTGATGTGGGATCTTACACTCTCCACCCTCGTAGGGCCATGCTCCCTTTGGGGTCCAGCCTAGCTGACACAATAGTTCGAATACCGGCTCTGATACCACTTGCAACATCCCAGATCACCTGCTAACAGATATTATCTATTGTGGGCCTTGGCCCAGCCAGGTCCTCACGGTTTTGCTTTTCTCGAGGCCTTCCAAAGAGGTCACCCATCCCAGAACTACTCTCACCCAAGCACATTTAACCTTGGAGTTCCGATGGGATCCGGTGTATTAGGCCATGGAAAATGCGTCTGTAAGGGTGAGGTATTCATACCCTTATAAGGCGTACTTCGTTCCCCTCTTCAACCGATATGGGATCTTACACTCTCCACCAAACTTCGGGTCATGCCCTCTTTGGGGTCCATCCTAGATGGCACAATAGTTCGGGTACCAGCTCTGATACCACTTGTAACATCCTAGATCACCCACTTATAGATATTGTCCGCTTTGGGCCTTGGCCCAGCCAAGCCCTCACGGTTTTGCTTTTTCCAAGGCCTTCCTAAAAGATCACCCATCTCAGAACTACTCTCACCCAAGCACATTTGACCTCGGAGTTCCAATGAGATCCGGTGCATTAGGACATGAAAAACGCGTTTGTAAGGGAGAGGTATCCGTACCCTTATAAGGCCCTCTCCAACTGACGTGGGATTTTAAACAGTCGTACATGCCAAAAGAGGAAGAGTGATCATCTATGTCACTTCTATCAGTCTTGTACAGCTGTTTGTTAAAACTGTGTGCGCATTTTTAAAAGTTGAAATGATACCATGAATGATTTCCTTTTCGAGACACGTGTATTCTACTCTGTTAAATCGAAAGGAGTCTTTTAAAAAGGAGGGCCCGTCTAAACTAGAAGGAGCTTAGTAAACTAAGAAGAGGTCTCGAACTTGAGACAAGCCTTTTAAATAAGAAGGATCCTACTAATATTAGTAGAGAGAAGTAGCATAGAAAATTCATACAAAAATAATATTAGATAGTTTGCACATACCAAGCTCATTTCTCAACAGGCAAAATATATCTTCAAATAGTGGCCTAATGAAGATATCAGCTACTTGGTTTTCAATATTAACATTTAAAGGATCAATGGTACCTTCTAAAAGATGATCTCTAAGAAAATGATGCATGATTTCTATATGTTTAGTGCTAGAATAATACACATGATGTTTTGAAAGATTTATTGCACTAGTATTATCGCATAACATAGGAATATGATTAAAGTTTGGAGAGAAATCCTGGTGTTAATGCTTCATCCATAAGATTTGAGCAAACAACTAGTAGCTATTATATATTTTCCTTCGGTTGCTGAAAGTGTTGTGTAATTTTGTTTCTTGCAAGACTAAGAGACTAGATATCCTTCAAGAAATTAACAATGACCACTTTTTGCCTTTTCAATTGCACATGCATAATCTACATCACAATAGCCAACTATATTAAAAGAATCCAGTTTGGATACCATAATCTGAAAACCATAGTTCTATGAAGATATCGAAAGATCCTCTTGACTACTTAAAGGTGGCTTTCTATTGGATTTGATTGAAAGTGTGCGAAAAGACATACATAAAGTACAATGTCTGATCTTGAGCTTGTAAGATACAATAATAGTGACCCAATCATTCCTCTATACTTTGTCCCATCCAAACCCTTGCCTTATTTATCCTTATCAAGTTTACTTCCAGTATACATATGAGTATCCATCGGTTTGGCATTCTCAAACTAGTACTTCTTGATAAGTTCCTTTGCGTATTTGTCTTGGCTAATGGAGATCCCTTTTTTTGTTTGCCTGATTTGTAATCCAAGAAAGAAGGATAGTTCTCCCATCATGCTCATTTCAAAGTCCCTCTACAGTAACGTTGAGAATTCTTCACAAAATGACTTATTAGTAGCACCAAATATTATATCATCAACTTATATTTGCACTAAGAGTAAATCATTCTCCTATTTCTTAATGAATAAGGTTTTATCTACCTATATTCTTTCAAAGTTACTCTCAAGCAAAAAATTACTTAAACCTCTCATTCCATGCTCGAGTAGCCTATTTTAGACCATATAGAGCTTCAGTCAATTTCATCACGTAATAAGGATAGCATCTTCAAAAACTAAAGAATGCTTAACAAAAATTTCTTCATTAATATATACAATTAAGAAGGAACTTTTGATGTCCATTTGGAATTATTTTAAGTTTTTATAACAAATGAAGGTCAGTAAAATTCTAATCGAATTCAGTCTAGCAACAGGTATATAAGTTTCATCAAAATCAATACCTTCCTGTTGATTATAACCTTGAGCCACAAGTCTAGCTTTGTTTCTTACTGAAGAGAATCACACGTTAATAAAGACTTATTAAACGATATACAAATGCACAAGAAGGGGGTTGAATTATGTATTCTTTTTCACTGATCCCCATTTTAACAATTTCTTTAAAAGAAACTTGTTCTATTCTTAAACTATTGAAAATCAATATTGTAAAATACTTGTGAATTCTCGTATGAAAATAGTAAGATTAAAAATACAAAGTTAATAAAGAGTTGAGAGTTGAGAGTTGAGAGAGTGTTGACACAGCCGATTTATACTGGTTCACCCCAAACCGTGGGCTACCTCCAGTTCTCAGAGATCTTTATGAGATTTCACTATCTTTCACAACGTTACAAGTATTCTTTGATACTGAGCCTCTTCAGTTCTCTTACAACAAGTATTCTTTCACACTTAGCCTCTTCAAGCTATTTGTTATTCTTTCAACTGAAAGAGTTTTTAAGCTTTTGTTACAGAAATTGATCGCTCTAGTTTTTTGCACAAAAATATTTCTTAACTCACTAAGCTTCTCTTAAAATCTCTAACTTATGTAGTCTTCGACTTCGACTCGTATTTATAGCGTTCGTCTTCAACCGCTTCTTGATAATTGCTTCTTTCTTCTTGTTTCTTTATCTTTTTCAAGAATAAGTTATTTAGTTGAGTTCTGTTACTAACTCAAGCTGATTATTAAACCGACGTGGTATCGATTCTTCCGTCTCAATTCCTTCCGTCTGATTTTTGTTTTGCGCGTCTTCTGTCTCACTTTTAGTTTGCACCTTCTGTCTGTCTTTTGTTTTGCGCATCTTCCGTCTAATTACTAGCTTTGCTCCTTCCGTCTCATATTCTTCTGCTTTCGTCTTACTTTATTCTTTCATTATTTTTTGTTCTTCATCAAAATCATTCACGTAAAGTTATTTTGACTTAACAATCTCCCCCTTTTTGATGATAACAAATAATCATATTAGTAAAAAATAGAGTCATGTACAGATTATATACAATAGGAACAAAATTTCTTCTTCTCTCTTCTTTTATTCTTCCTCCTCCTATCTTTTTCTTTTTCTTCTCTCGAATTGTTTCTTTCTCTCTCTCCATTTTTTCTTCTCCTCTCTCCCCCTATTTGTTATTGATCAAAAATGAATTACGACCTAGATGCTTCAATATTTCTGACATAATGTCCTTCATTTCCTTCACTTCTGTGCTGAGTGACTTAAGTCTTGTTGTATTTGAACTATTTCATCTCGTAAGTCACGTAAAGAAGTAGGTCGACTTTCATCCTTCGGCTGTTCTTCTTTATAGGCAAGAGTGGTGCTATATGCATCTAAAGATAGAACAAGTGCTTCACTTATAACAAGGGCAGGAGGTTGAACAGATAGGTTTGGCTCTAATATCTCCAATCCTAATGGATCTGCACTTCCCTTTTGTAAGTTTTCCAACCACTACACAGAGTTCATTAGTGGTAGGTCGACTATAACTACTTCCTAGATCTTTTAAAATATGGTGGGAAACATGGGTTCTCTTCACCTATGTTGTATAGCATGTGTCATCTATGCTTTGCACTTCCTCTTCAATCTAATCTTCTGTAAGATCATTTGTTAACCCTTTGGGGTACAGTTTCTTCTTCCCCTTATCATCATTGCGAACAATGTAAGGTAGTTGAAAGTCAGGCACAACTTTGATCACAGTTTTCTGTGTGATTGGAAAAATAGTATACTTTCGCCTTACCATCTGTGTAGGGTATGGTCTGGTTCCTTCATATCTCAAAAACTCATACATACTCTTCTCATCGTCATTCAACAGATGCATTGTACTACTATTCACCAAAATTTGTTGAAATAATGCCTTTACTGACCTTCTTGGGGATTCTTTGATAATTATCGAGGTGCTACTCCTTACAGGTTAAGCTTTTTCAATAACCCTGATTTTCAAATCCTTTTTTCTCAAAGGTTGAGAGGTATTGACATGTACTGGACTGATTCTATTGTTTTCTTCTTCTGAACAGCAGTGGAAGTGCTCTTCCTCTGACTGAGTTTCTGCTTTTCCCCTTCTTCAATTAGTCTCGAAATCTGTTGAGATTGAGGTCTCTTCTTTTCAAACTCCAATTTTCTTCTAATCTCAGTCTCTTTCTCTAATTTAGCTATATCTTCTTTTAAGATTGAAACTAAAGATCTTGTAGCTTGAGGTGCTCTTGTCTCAGAGTCTTCTCCATGGTTCAGCTCTTTGGTTTTCTTCTCCCCTTGCTGATATAGGGTTCGAACTTTGGGTGACCTTTTCGCTTGTTTAGGTATTTCTAAAAGAAGTGTCTCCTCCTTTTTTTTTCAAGGAGAACTTCTCAATAACCCGCACCTGGCTTCCTTCTCTATGAGAAATCATTGATTCTTTTGATGATGTCTTCTCTCCAACAATGGGCATTTTCTCACTGGGTTGAGTTTTTGAACTTCTCGTGGGAGTTCCCTTCTTGACACGCTCCCCATCAGTTCTTGCTATTTTCTTAGAATCTGCTTCTTCTTTGTCCAGATTCTTCAAGCCCATTTTTCCAATCGTTGCGGAATTGCTAATACTCTTGACATTCAGCTTCATTCTGTTTCCTCTATCTAGGAGAACTCTAGAATCTCTGAATATCCTTGTCAGCAACATTCCATATAGATGACTGTTCAAATCTTTCTTCGTCTTTATCATGTAATGGAAGATAAGAAATGGTGAATCAACAGGTTGGCGATTGAGTAGATGGAATAGGCACTGTTCATCTAAGGTTGTCACCAGATTCCGTGATCCTGTTCTTGGTAAAATGCAATGGAAAAGAATTGAGTGTAAAACCCTCGCCTTTGGCACAAGACTTGAGGCCTTTTTCTCCTTCGGATCGCTGCTTCCATACAACAGTCGATTAATTTCATTCTCCTTTGCAATGGCCTGCATCATCTATCTAGCTTTGCTTGTGAGATTCTCTCTAGCAGATGGACACTTAGTGACCTTCTCAATCGACTTCATTGTCACTATAATAGACAGTCTATCCATTGTTGATACAATAGTATTGTCTACCATACTCATATTCTTCTAGAAATTATAAACTTCATTCTAATATACGATCTCTCAAACTTGAAAGAACTTCCTCCACCTAACTGCAACTATCTCTGATTCAATGTCCATGTTGTCTTTCCTCAAAGACTCAAAATCAACAAGTTTTCCATAAATCATTGTTGGCTCCATTTGCTTATGGTTGGTAAAGAACTGAATGCACAGATTTCTTCTACAAAGGTAAGGTTGGTTACTGAGGTTGAGAGAACAGAGTAATGAAGAGCTTTTGTTAAGTATACTTTAAAGGTCGATATCAGGGCATATCAAGAGTGTTCTGGAATAGGTGATGTTCTCAAGACTATGAGAATTTTTCCCTCAAAAAATTTCTTGTGACAAAAGTTACCAGCTGTAACTCACTGTTACTATCACCGTTAACTCTTACGACCTTTTAACTGGGTTGTGACGTGTTAGATGGTTGGTCACATAACATAACCATGTTGAGGTTCCATCTGATTTCCTTGAACCGTTCTTCACTCAATGGCTTAGTGAAGATGTTTGCCCACTAATAATTCGTCTCATCAAACTGAAGACTTACGATTTTCTTTGAACGTAGTCTCGTAAGAAATGGTGTCTGAATTCGATATGTTTAACTCTCGAATGTTGAATTGGGTTCTTCAACAAGTTGATTGCACTCGTATTGTCACACAAAAATTGGGATCTCCTCCTCTTGTACTGAGTAATCTTCTAGTTGGTACTTGATCCATAATGTTTGTGAACAGCAACTTGCGGCAGACATGTACTCGGCTTCAGCAGTTGATAGAGCGATTGAGCTTTGTCTCTTGTTTGACCAGGAAACTAAGTTTGGGCCAAGGAAGTGACATCCACCACTCGTACTCTTCCTATCAATCCTATCTCCGGCATAGTCCGCCTCACAATATCCAATCAACCTGAAATCTTTACCTTTCTCATACATTAAGCAAAGATCAGTGGTTCCTGTAAGATATCTCATAATTCTTTTAACAACAATGTAATGAGACTCTCTAAGATCGGCCTAAAACCTTACACACAAACAAACACTAAACAAAATGTCAGGTCTGCTTACTGTAAGATAAAGTAACGAACCAATCATCCCTCTATATAGGGTTTGATCTACCTTCTTGTCAGTTTCGTCCTTAGACAAAAGGTTTGAAGGATGCATCGGAGTTGTCATTGGTTTTACATTCTCCATATCAAATTTAGACAACAGCTCTTTAACATACTTTTGTTGGTGGATAAAAATCTTTTCTTTGGTCTGCTTAACTTACAACCCAAGAAAGAATTTTAACTCTCCAATCATGCTCATCTCAAACTCATTTTTCATCAAGTTTTCAAAACTAATGCATTTTTTTGATGTTGCACCAAAAATAATGCCATCAACATAAATCTGAACTATAATAAAGTTATTTTTAATATTCTTTCTGAAGAGTGTATTATCCACCTGACCTCTATTGAACCCACTCTCAATAAGAAAAGAACTTAGCCGATCATACCAAGCTCAAGGAGCTTGTTTCAAGCCATACAAAGCTTTGTGGAGTCTATAGATATGATTCGGATACTTAACATCCTCAAAACCAGGAGGTTGCTTCACATGAACTTCTTCATCTATAAAGCCATTCAGAAATGCACTTTTTACATTCATTTGAAAAAGCTTTATATCATGACAGACCGCATATGCAAGCAAGATCCTAATAGCTTCTAGTCTTGCTACTAGAGCATACGTCTCATTATAGTCTATTCCTTCTTGCTAATTATAGCCTTGTGCTACTAATCTTGCTTTGTTTCGACTGACTCTTCCTAATTCGTCTAGCTTATTCTTGAAAACCCATCTGGTTCCTATAATGGATTTTTCTGAGGATCTAGGAACTAAGGACCAAACTTTATTCTTAGTAAATTGGTTCAGCTCCTCTTGCATAGCTAAAATCCATGCTTCATCTTGAAGAGCTTCATCAATTTTCTTAGGCTCTACTTAGAAACAAATGCTACATTGGCTTCTCATCTAAATTTGGACCTTGTTCGCACTCCTTCTGAGGTCTCTCCTATGATCAACTATTCTAGATGAGAACTCTTATATCTCCAATCTCTTTTCAACTTAAAAGTCTCAGGAATATCTTCAACTTTGTCTAACTGAGTATTTGATGGTGAGGCTTCTTCATTGTCAACCAAGGGTACTGATAGGGTTTCATTATTAGTATCATCTCTCTTACTTGGTTTGGAACTATCATCAAACTTGACATGGATAGTCTCCTCAATAGTCTTAGAGGTAAGGTTGTAAATCCTAAAACCTTTCGACGATAATGAGTAACCTAGAAAAATTCCCAAATAGTTCTTGGAATCGAACTTATCCAGAATTTCCTTTGTATTCAGTATAGAGCACTTGCAACCAAATGGATGGAAATAGGATATGTTAGGTTTCCTTCCATTCCATAACTCATATGGAGTTTTCTTCAACAATCGTCGTAGAAGTATTCTATTGTGAATGTAACAAGCTGTATTCATAGCTTTTGCCCAGAAGTGCTTAGGAAGATCCATCTCGCATAGCATAGCCCTTGCCATCTCCTGAATCGTCCTGTTCTTCCTTTCAACAACTCCATTTTGTTGTGGAGTTCTAGGAGCAGAGAAATTGTGGAAAATCCCATTCTCCTCACAAAATGTTCTAAACTTCTTATTTTCAAACTCACCACCATGATCACTCCTAATACTAGCTATAGACATTCTTTTTTCGTTATGTAACTTTTTGGAAAGGACTCTAAAATACTTAAAAGACTCATCTTTATGTGATAAAAACAAAATCCAACAAAATTTAGTAAAGTCATCAACAATAACAAGACCATACTTCTTTCTGCCAAGACTTAATGTCCTAGTTGGACCAAATAAATCCATATATAACAACTCTAAAGGTCTAGACGATGTTACAAAATTTTTAGAAGAAAATGTTGTTTTAACTTGTTTTCCTTTATGACAACTTTCACAAAAGAAATCCTTGTTAAAACTTATTTTTGGTAAACCTCTTACCAAATCATGTTTAATCAACTTTGAAATGTGTTTAAAGCTGACATGACCTAACTTTTTATGCCAGATCCGTTTCTCTTACTTCAATTGAAATAAAACAAGAAATATTTTGATTTTGAAAATCTTCTAGATTGATTTTGTAAAGGTTGTTTCGTCTTTTGGCAAAAATGAATATAGAGCCATCCTTGTTTCTGACTTCACAAGAATTTTGATTAAAAGACACTTTAAAACCAGAATCAAAATTTTGACTGACACTAATCAAATTGTGTTTTAGATCGTCAACTAGCAGCACATTGTCAATATATGCAAAGGAATCTTTACCGATTTTACCGATTCCGATTATCTTGCCCTGCTGGTTGTCTCCAAAGGTTACCAATCCTCCGTTCTTATACTGAAGATCTAGGAAGATAGACCTTCTTCCCGTAATGTGTCGTGAGCATCCACTGTCCAAGCACCAATAGTGCTTGCTGCTTCTTCCAAGGAAGGATATCTGTAGGAGATATTATTTTCCTTTTAGGTATCCAAATTTTGTTGGGTCCTTTAGGGTTAGTTCTTACATATGTCATAGTATTATAACTGTAGCATCCCACTCCCGCAAGACCCGAACCCGACATCGATGGTGATATCCAGGTCTGTGTCTGCGAAGGTGGCATGCTAGGGCACTCAATCAATCACAAGTCGGTCTAAACTTTCTTTTTTTGAAAACACTCTCATATGCAGAAGTCCGTTATCCAATGTGGGCCAAAATAAGTTTAAAAGGCGATAAAACATTGTTGTCAATACATTACACTCAATTCAATTTCAATAGTCAATTTGGCCCCAATTTCATTATAACCTTATGTCACTTACAAAACAATCCACTTTGGGCTGTTTGGACCCATTTCAATACACAAACATTTATCATCATTTCCCATTTGACACAATTTGTATGAACAGAAATATCCATATTTAATCAATCCCATTACAGAGATTCCCATATTACATCACTTATTACA
>JANZLX010000009.1:10572367-10584508 GCA_025531955.1 Erythroxylum orinocense | reverse complement strand
ATTTCACTACATTACATTATGAACCCTTCCATCATTCCCAAACAACTTTTTACTATATTACATTCCATTCCATTATAGACTATTTCATTCCCTTCCATTCCATTCCATTAATTAACATCCAACCAAACATACCTTTATGCTCTATAATGTAATGGTGGGTCATACTAAAAGTAAAAATGAAAAAAAATCAAATCATTAAACTATTAGTTTAGGGATAAATATGAGAGGCTTTGAAAATATTAAAGTTCTTTTTAAGTGAAAGGTTTAATTTACCCTCTAATGTTTACCAAAATGTTTAAGATGACCCATACTGTTATCTTTGATACTATTATACTCTCTAATGTTTTCAAAATGAAGCAATTTGCCCCAAAATGCTAACTCATTCAAATTAACGTTACATTTAAAGTTTAGGATGACCCATATTGTTATCTTTGATACTATTATACTCTCTAACGTTTTCAAAATGGAGCAATTTGCCCCAAAATGCTAACGCATTCTAATTAGCGTTATGTTTATATTAAATTTGTCCACCTAGATATGCCACATAAGGTCAACTGCTAACATGGCAACTGACATGTATATAAATAATAATTTTTATCATGATATTAATTAATATATTTTTAATTATTTTTCAGTAATTAAAATTAAATAATTTTAATATATTTTTCCCTTAAAACCCAACTGAATCCCTAATTTTTCTACCTCGATTGAATCATCTTCTTCTTATTACCCTAAGTTGCTTCTTCTTATTTCTTCTTCATTATTCTTCTACCATCTTCCATCCTTTTATTCTTTATTACCCTAAGTTGCTTCTTTTTGTTTCTTCTTCATTACTCTTTTACCATCTTCCATATTTTGAACAAAAAATGGCTCACCTCTCCAATATATTTTGAACCATTATGTCGCTAACCTATTTTTATAACGATATTTACCTGAAGCTATGGAATCTATCAAATGCATCCCAGCCTCCATCAGGATCGCTTCTCTTGAATACACTATTTCCTACTCCACCAACCACTTAATACATCGTCATCTACTCCTCTGTCATCATTGCTAAACCAGGAAGAGTATGTCATCTTGTTGTAGAAGGCAATCTCTTGTGCTTATGCTCTCCATCACTTGTTCCAAGACCTGCATTTAGATCAAGTTGGCCTCCCTATTTCCAATTATTAGAACTTGTATTACTATTGCCACCAACAAGGCTCATTAGATATTGTCTGGGATAAGAAGACGAGACTACATAAGCAAGTCCTAGTAATTGTAAAGGAATGTTAGGAAAACAAAGTGCATTGCTAAAAGATGGTTCAATATATGCTATTGAAGAACAAAAAAAAAGTGTTTAATGGTAGGGGAAGCGAGTTTCAAAAGGGAATCTTGAATATTGGAATGACGTAGCGGTTAGAAAAGGCAATATTGGAGAAGAGATAACACTAAATCTTGGTACATTTTGGGCCTAAAAGTTATGCTTACATTTAGAGGAGACAAAATCCTCTATGTTCTAGTAGGAGCAACAAAACTATTTTCTATGCCATCAGGGAAAACTGATGGGGAAAAAAAAGCAAGAGGAGGATTTAATTAGGTTAGGAAAATTAGGGATTCAAGTTTTAGGAGAAAATAAATAACAAATTACCTAATTTTAATTACTAAAAATAATTAACAATATATTAATTAATATTAAGGTAAAAATTATTATTTATATATACGTCAGTTGCCATATTGACAATTGATCTTATAAGTTGCTCCATTTTGAAAATGTTAGGGGTATCAGAGATAACGACAAGGGTCATTGTAGACTTTTTGATAATTGTTAAGGGGCAAATTGAACCTTGTGCCTACTTTTTACTCTAAAACATTAAGCTTTAACCTTTATTTTGATAAAAACTTTAGAGTTAAAATTTTGAATTGAAATTAAAATGCTTTAGAGAGAGAAAATCCTCTCCGTTCTCTTTAGCCTTTACTTAAATGCCTCATATTTTTCCCTTTTTCTATTGGTTCCATCTCTAGTCAACTTAACTTTGACTTTCCTTAATAGGTATTGCTCTTATGGGAAATGGGGCAAGCTTCCTTCTAACTATAACTTGATGGAATAATTCCTTCATATATTTCAATGTATATATACAAGTTAAAAGACCTGTATTTATGGAAAGTCAACTACAACTATATACAATTGTCTATATTCCTAAAAAAGGAAGAATCCTATATCGGAAATATCTAAGTACAATAGAATAGGAAACTATAATAGAATAGGAAAAATTACAACTCATTCACGCTAATTCTCCCCCTTAAGTTGGGACATAGATATCACACATGCCCAACTTGGATAGCAATGTATGGAATGGTCCACTAGCGACAGCATGAGTTATTGTATCAACCAATTAATCTAAACTTCTAGTATAAGGAATTTCTAATGTACTATAATCAAGATTATCTTTAATATAGTTTCCATCAAGTTCGACATGCTTAGTTCGATCATGTTGTATTGGATTATTAGCAATCTTAGTGGTTGTTATATTATCACAAAACAACACCATAGATTTTGTTGGACTAAACCCAAGTTCCTTCAAGAGAATATTAAACTAAGAAAGCTATATGATTGCATCATACATTGCATGATATTCGACTTCTACACTAGACAATGAAACCACATTTTGTTTCTTACTTCTCTAAGTCACTAAGTTGCCTCCAACGAATGACAAAAATCCTGAAGTAGATTTTCTATCCAATCTGTTGCCAACAAAGTCCGAATCAATGCAACCCATAACATCTAGAAGTCTATATTTGGAGAACAAATCACCTTTATCAGGACTTGACATTAGATAAGCCAAAATACGATTAACAGAATTCATGTGTTGATTATTTGGATTGTGCACAAACTGACTTACAACACTAACTGCATATTTTAAATCTGGTATAGTGTAAGTTAAGTAAATCAACTCCCCCACTAATTTTTGATAGCTCTCTTTATTTGCTGGAATTTGATCAGGATAGATAGATAAGCCATTATTCACCTCAATAGGAGTATCTATAGACTCACAAGTAGAATTACTAGTTTTAGTCAACGGATCCTAAGTCTACTTCCTTTGGGAAAGAAAGGCCATTGCTTAGACCGAAATACTTCCATGTCTAAAAAGTGTTTGAGAGTTATGAAATCCTTTATCTCAAATTCCTTGGCCAAATAGCTCCAAAGTTTCTTAATTTTGTCTATGTTATTGCTTGTTACAATCATATCATCAACATAGATAATAAGTAAGGTGATATCATCATGAACTCTGTTATAGAACAAGGTATGATTGTCATAGTTTGCTTGAATCCATACTGCTTCATTGCATGACTCAACCTAGCAAATCAAGCCCTTGGTGATTGCTTTAATCTATACAATGCCTTTTTCATTTTGGATACCTTACTTTCTTCTAGTGTAAACCCTGGAGGTGGATCCATAAACACTTCCGCTACTATATCACCATGAAGAAAGGCATTCTTTATGTCAAACTGTCATAAAACCCAGTACAAATTAGTGACAGTATGACTCGAATAATATTCATTTTGGCAACAAATGCAAAAGTCTTTTGATAGTTAATACTATAGGTTTGAGTATAACCTTTTGCAACTAGCCTAGTCGTGTATCTTTTAACCATCCCATTTGACTTATACTTGAGTATACATTTACAACCCATAGTCTTCTTTCCCATTGGTAACTTAACGATTTCCCAAGTAGAGTTCTTTTAGAGAGCCATCATTTCATCTACCATTGCATCCTTCTACTTAGGATCTTCAAGGGCTTCCTGAAAATGACTAGGAATAGATACAAACTATAGTTGAAGAGAAAATGCTAAGTGAGCCTTAGACAAACGATGGTAAGAAATAAAATAAGATATTGGATAAATAACATTAGAAGAATTGGAAAAACTAAATCTATCAAGTTCTTTTCATTCACGAAGAGGATATCACCTATTTTAATCAACATTTGAGTATGAAATTTCAGGAGAATAAGTACATAACTCATTTTTAGAAGATTCATTTGATGGTAAGGTAGTATCATCAAGAGAGGTACTAGAATTAGAAGGAGATATAGTAATATCTTTTCTTCTTAAATAGTTATTTTCTAAAAAATCGAGCTAGTCTCTGAGGTCACTCACCATTAATTTTAATTCAATTTTCAGCAGGGTTAGGAACATCTAAATCAACAAGATTAGGTCCATTAGATTCATCTAAAACTAAGAATTCCCCATTTTCCTCAACATTGACAATTGATTCTCTATTTGTACCCAAAATCCATATCTTCTCTCCTAACCAGAATTGTTCCTCTTCTTTACTACCAATCTCCTGCTGAAGAGGAACCATAGTTCCTGAAGTAGGATGAAACATTTGTATCCCTTTTAGGAATTAGAATAACCAAGAAAAACATATTTGATAGCACAGAGATCAAGTTTATCTCTATGAAGAGAGTGAACGTGAACATAGCATACACAACCAAAAACCTTAAGACAAATATTTAGAGTAGAAGGAATATAATGAAATTTGGATAACATTCGTAAAGGAGTTTGAAAGTCAAGAATTTGGTTAGGCATTTGATTAATAAGAAAAACAATAATCATGACAACTTCAGCCCAAAATCATTTTGAAACATGCATAATCAAACATAAGGCCTAAGCCAATTCAACGAGGTGACGGTTCTTACCTTTTGCTACGTTGTTTTGTTCTGGTGTGTAAACACAAGTTGTTCGGTGAAGAATGCCATGTTGTGCCATGAACTCGATAAGAGATTGATTTACAAACTCACGAACATTGTCAGAATGAAAAACTTTAATTTTAGTGTCAAATTGAGTGAGAATCATTTTGTAAAATTGATGAATATTATATATAACATCACTCTTACATTTCATCAAATATACCCAACTGAATCTAGAACAATCATCAATAAAAGATATAAAATACTTATAACGGGAAGTTGAAGGAGTAGAAAAAGGACCCCACACATCAATATGAACACATGAAAAAGGAACAATACTTTTATTAAAACTAACTTTAAAAGGAACACGATGGTTTTTACCATAAATGCATTGTTCGCATCTTAAACTAGAAATAGAAACATTGGAAAATAATATAGGAAACAAATGTTATAAATAAGAAAAGGATGGATTACCCATCCGATAGTGTCATAGGTAAATTTTCTCTCTATCGGATGTCTTTTTTTTTATTTGGAAGCCATGGGTAGTTGCTATTTCTCGATTATCCTGCAAATAATACAGACCGTCTCTCTCCTTACCAAAGCCAATCGTCATCTTTATGAGATTGTCCTGAAAAACATAATGAGTGGAGTAAAAAATGACAGAACAATTGAGATTCTTTGTAATCTTGTTAATAAAAAGGAGGTTATTTGAAAGTTGAGGTGCAAGTAAAATAAAGGACATAGAGAATATGGGAGAAAGATACAAATTTCCACACCTATGATTGGCATAGAGTTCCCATTAGCAACTTGAATAGACTTAACATGTGGAGATGTAAGGGAGTCAGTAATGGAAGAATTACTAGTCATACGGTCAGTGGCCCCTGAATCAATTACCCAAATGGTAAGGTCAGTTGAAATAATAGATAAACCAAATTTACCTTCTTGGGAAGATAGCTGAGATACATAAGAAGCAAAAGATGGAGTGGTATTGGTGGTAGTAGCATTCTAAACATATTTTTTACTTTTCCTTTCAGCCTGCTTGAGTTTATACCATTCCAGATAGCCATGCTTTTTCCAACAAACATTAATTGTGTATGTATTCTTGTGTAATGGTTGTAAAAATGAGGTTGAGGAATTGTGGAATACCCAAGATTCAAAGTAGGAGTGCTCTTTTGGACAGCAAGAGCTAAAGTCTTAGAGTGAGTTTCTGCCCCCATGGTAACTTGTCGCTATACTTCTTGACGAACTAATAAATAGGCATCTTCCAGCCTTGGTAGAGGAGAAGTAGCCAAAACACAGCTACTAAGCTGATGTAAATTATGATCAAGGACAGAAAGAAACATATACGCCATGTCTTATGCATTAAGCTCTCTATACTTTTCAAGATCAGCAGCACAAATCATATCATTTGGCCTCCGATAATCAAGCTCCATAAAAATTGAATTCAACTCATTATAATATTTTGCTAAAGGCCAACCACCTTGACATAATTGGAAGGACTTCTTCATCAATTCATAAACTTGAGAAGAGTAAAAAAACATCAAGATAACTCCTTTTCATAACATCCTAGACTTCTTTTTTTGTGCCACATTGCATAAAATGTGACATCAGATTATCGCTAATGGAATTAAAGAGCCAAGATTTGACGAGTGCAACTTTAGCCTCCCATTCATCATAGGAAGGATCATCTTCTACTGGCGCAATCTTTTTCCCAATAACAAAGCTTTTTTTTTCTTCTAACAATATGCATCTCTAAAATCCTAGACTAGATACGATAGTTAGTGCCATCCAATTTTAATATGAATGGATGAAAGAATGTCTTAATACCAAATTATAACTTGGCAGAATAATTCCCTCATATATTTCAATGTATATATACAGGTTAAAAGACCTATATATATAGAAGGTCAACTATAGTTGTATACAATTGTCTATATTCCTAAAAAGAAAAAATCTTATATAGGAAATATCTAGGTAGAACAGAATAGGAAACTATAATAGAATAGGAAATAATACAAATCATTCACGTTAATTCTTCTCTATAATGCAAGCTTTGCAGGGCTTTGAGGAGTTGCCATTACTCTTATAAAGCACTCCTTCACTCCATCTTTAACTCTGCCCTCTCTCCTTCATACTTTAGCTCTCCTGGGAAATTTTTCCTCTTCTAATTCCTCTCTCTCACAAGCCTTATTCTCCGTTCCTATCACCACATTTACTTGTAGCTTAACTCCTCATTTAAAGGTTGCTCTAGCTCTTACATCATCTTATGCTCCTTTTATAGCTTTCTCTTCCTTCTCATTACTCCTTTCTTCTATTATTGCTCCTCCTAGTCATACTTTGTCTCCTAAGATGCAACAATACAAACTAAGCAATTAAAGATACCAAGATGTGCTTTTTACAGGTACATGTGCTCTTGTATTCTAGAGCAGATGATGAATCCTTAAAGCTAAAGGAGAAATAAGCCATGGCCATCTATGTTAATGCCTTAGAGGACCATAACTCCATTATAAGACAAAAATATAAAATAGTATGACTAAAAAGATGGAGATAGAATCATAAAATACTTTCATAATTCCATTCTTACTAGAAGGAATACAAATAAAATAATGTCACTAGAAGATGGAACATGACTAGTCAATGGTTCTCAAAATCCCCTTAAGAGATTATCAATCAAAACCTTATAAAAAACCTTAAGTAATTCTTCTAATAATTTTTTTTGGTATGTGTTTAGATCCTATATTTCATAGTCCATCAACCAAGACCAAGCTAACTCATTAATAAGGCCTTTATTAAGAAATGACATTGAATTCTTTTTTCAGAAGGCTTGACATTTAATTGAAGACAATATTACTAAGGTTGTCATAGAATTCTTTGCTAAAGGTAATATACTAAAGGAAATAGATACCACACATATTTATCTCTTTCTGAAAATTTCTAACCCTGTAATTCTTCAAAACTACTTACTTATATATTACTGCAATATCATTTATAAGATAATTGCGAATACACATAAACCTATGACAAAGTCCATTATTAGTTCAAGTCAAGGAGCTTTCATTTAAGGAAGAAGTACAAGCGATATAATCATTTGATGGCTCAAAACTTGCTCAAAAGTTATCGTATAAGGAAATAGATTAAAGATTACAATATGAAGATTGATTTTAATAAAGCATTTGACTCAATCAACTAGGAATTCCTATTCAACACCTTGGAGGCATTTGGTTTCCCTAATCAACTTATTAAATGACCGAAATAATGTGTAACCACTACCTTTTACATCATACTGATTAATGAAGAACCAATATAAAGTTTATATGAAGTAAAAAACCTAAGACAATATAACCCTTTTATCCCTTTACCTTTTCTGTAGTTGCATTGAGGTGCTTAACATGATTATTGTAAAGAGAATCGAGTAAGAGTTCAAGTTTAAATCCTATTGCCAATGTAAGAAACTAAAGTTATTAAATCTATTCTTTACTAAAGACCTTCTATTATTCTATATGACAAATATAAATTCAATCAAATTTTTTATAAACACTTTGAAGATGTTTAACAAAATATTGAGGCTTTTTGTTAATCCCAATAAAAGTAACATCATTATCTAAACTGGTCACCTTTTACTATACTGAGCAAATATTACAAATTACAAGGTTCAAGCTTTAGAACCCTCCTTTTAGGTACCTAGGCATACTTATCTTTACCAAGAGACTCTTCTTCAAGGATTGTCAACCTTTATTTGATCCAGTTTAGAAAAGAATAGGGTTTTGGAAAAATAAACACATATCTTATGCAAGAAAACTTTAATTGATCATTATGCTATTCTGTAACTTACATATCTATTGAAGTTCTCATTTGTTCCTTCCTCAATACCTAGCCAAAATAGTATAAAGGCTTCTCAAGAACTTTTTATGAACATGAATTGTCAATAATGCTTCAACAACAAAGATAAAATGGACATAAAGTTGCTCTCCAAAAGACAGAGGGGGCTCGGGTATCACTTCCATAAATGCAATGAATGGGATGCTTTTTATAAAAAGACTATAGAGTTGTCCTTATGGATCAAATGGATTCACTCTTAATTCCGAAATAATTTCAACCTTTGAAACGCCAAGAGAATGTTTTACATATTTTGGTCACTTAAGTAAATCTTAAAAATAAGGACAACATTAGCAATAAGTTGAAGTATGTTATAAGGAATGTCAATGTTGGCCCCCGAATTCTTTTCTTATTGAATAAGCAAGATTTAAATTTATTTTTGAGGTTTTGATTGATTAATTTCTTTTGGTTAGAGTTTAATTAGCATGTCAATGGTTTGAGGATTTTATTGCTTAAATTGATGGAATTAGAAGTATTAAATAGAGAAATTAAGATTACGTTAGAGTATAGTATGGTATAAGTTAAATTGAAGGAATAAGAATGTATAAGGGAAAAATAGGAAGATCACTTAAGGTAAAAAGGTATAAGGCTTACAAGGAGGGGTAGATTGGTCTTTTTGGCTTCATTAAAACAAAGAAAGAAAGAAACAAAAGCATTTTTGTCTTGTGTTGGAGAGAAGGAACGAAAATAGAAGGAGAAGAGAGGGAGAGAGTTTCCATTGAGAGAAGAAAGAAGAGAAGAAGAACAACAACTTAGGGTTTTACCTTTCTTTGCTTTAGAAGAGTGATTTTAAGAGTTTTTCAAGAAGGAAAAAGAAAGAGGAAGACTTGATCTTCCATTAGAGCCAAAGAGCAAAAATCGTGGGTGGAGATTCAAGGTTAGTTGTTTCAAAATCTTTTGGAATTTTTGAAGGGGTTTTTGGTTCAAATGGCATAGAAAAGTGTGGGTATAAATGTTCTAGGATAAATTTCATGCTTTTGTTTCCTTAGGTTTTATCTTTCTCAGAAGTGTTGTTCCTTTTGCACCTTAACTTTCTACCTTCTCTCTGTTTTTCCTCTCTGCACCCAAACTTCCTATCTTCCCTCTATTTCTTCCTCCATCCTCGATGGAATGAACAAAATCAAAGGGACAAAAGAAAACCATAGTTTCATCTTTTAGCCATAAACAAACTTTTGTTTTTGAGTCTTGTTCTTTCTCTATAATAGTAGGTTCTTTGAACTCTCTTACTGAACCTATCTATATTTCCTCTAGGCCCCAAATTTCAGAAAGAGGAATCTCTAGAAGAGAGAAAGACAAATTTTGGCTATTTTGTCCCTAGAATCAGACTCGAATTCATCCTTTGAAAACAATGAAACTTTGGCCGTACAACAATTTGTATTTGAATCTAGTGGAGAAGACGAAGAAGAGAAAGAAGAAGAAGGAGAAAAAGTAGGAGAAGAAGAAGAAAATGAAGAAGAAGAAGAGAGAACAAGAATAAAATGATGTAGAAGAATCCTCAAGTGAGTGGGAGCAAACAAGAAAAGTAAGATTTGACCACTCCTACCCCTTCCACTACTTTTAAAATTGATCATAAGGATAAGAAAGTGTCTGAAGTGCACTGGGTTGTAAACAATGATGGATTAGCAGAAAAATTGGCTCCATTAATAAATAGACCACAGACCATATAAAGTATCACAAAACAAGCTTTACAAGAAGAAATTGCTAAGGCTGAAAAGAAAGAAGAAGAAGAACCAAGGAAAAGAAAAAAAAAGAAAAAAGAAAAGGCAAAGCACCTTTATTCGAAGAAAAGATCAAGGACCAAATTATTAAGGATGAACTAGTGTTTAAAGAAGCCTTATTTAAAGAAATACCCAAGGCCAAGAGAACTAAATCAAAGAAACTCACTATACTCTAGAAGGGAAAATCCTCAGCTCCGGTAAAGTTGTTCCAATCGATGAAAGCTAAAGCAAGATATAAGATGTGCTACAAGAAGAGAAAAGTGGTATCGTTATTCTCATCAAAACCCATCTTTCTTGTCATTGGTTGAGAGCATTTTTTAAAATTAGATGAAACAGTGTATGATGAATTGTTAAGATGTTTCTCCACACACATGAGAAGAGAAGAAATTGATGGAAATCTAGCTATCATCTCGTTGGTACATTCTAGGTATAATTATAGTTGGTAAGCTGATGTTCCCTATCATAAGTGGGACATTGCTAACATTGATCTAGGAGAGACTGTGGATTTTATATGTCTGGACATTGAGAATGCCCATGAGGAAAGACCTTGGTGTAGACATTTGGACCTACTGCCAAGAGGCCTTACATCCATTTCAACTACTTCAATTTTTCCAAGGAGTAGTTTAGTGGAGAGATGCAACCTTTTGGATACGTATGTGGTGTAGAATCTTTTAAAGGGTAATAAGTTGAACCTCCCAGCAATGATTATGAAGTTTATGGTGGACAAGGGAAGTCACAAGAATACCACTAGTGGCCAACCGTATAAGAGATTTTTGCTTATTTTAGAGTGCCTTTTAACAATCTGAATTGGTATGAGCTAGTAAAGTTTCACTTTTTAATTCCCTACCAATTTAGTAACAACCTAAAGGAAAATGTGTAGGTATAGAAGAAGATAGAAAGAGTAGCAAATCACTTAGGTCCTACCCCACAAAAGTCAGGGTCTTGTTCCTCTCCAGAGCACCAATGATGTAATCCTTCAACATTTGAAGGAGATTCTTTCCAATCAAGATCAAATGCATAGCCAGATAGACAAAATGCAAAATCAGATTCTTGATTTGCAGATGTTGCTTAAAAAGACATTTTATTTGATGCATTAAGTACTCTTTCCCTCTAATTTTTTATAATAACAACGGGGAGAAACAATATACTTTACACTTGACGATATATTTACTTTGCATCTATCTGTGATATATTTTCAATATTGCCTTGAAGATATATTTATTGATAATATATTCTATTGAAATGTTGCTGAACTTGTGGAGTTTAAATATGCTATAAACAAATGATAAGATCTTTTCTTTAAGAAGTCAGGCTCCTTCTAATTATAACTATGAGTAAAGTTTACAAGTACCTTTCAAAACTTTTTATCATGATTTGAAATTTGAAAATATATCTACTATTATTTTTCATCATCAAAAAGGAGGAGATTGTTAGCTCAAAGTTTATGATTAACGATTTTGTTAATAACTGTATAATATTTCAATATTCAAATTAGAATTATTTCCTTGTATAGGTATCAATATTTTTCTCAAAAGGAAATAAAATTATAGGATAAGTAATTCTTTTCTAGCAGGAGCCTTCATTTATGAACTTACCTTATTTAGCTTACAATATCTGAAAGGATCCTGTTAGTCCTATATTTTTTAACAATCAATTCCGAGATATTTCCATATTTTTCTCTTTAAGGATAAATATTGAATACTTCGGCAAAGATGATATTGAAGATACAAAGTCGACCTAGAACAGAAATGATGCAACGACTAGTTGAAGGAATTGCCTACTATCAGAAGAACCACTACAATTGTTGGACCCCGAACTTTTGATGAAAATTAGAAATATTAAAATGAATTTAAATGAGAAAGAAATTGGTGAGAAAAT
>JANZLX010000009.1:10540651-10550917 GCA_025531955.1 Erythroxylum orinocense | reverse complement strand
GTCAATTTGGTAGCGGAATGGTTATGCCCAGGACATTCCAAGTTTGCACAGTGCAAATTCTCAAGTCTTCCATAGGGTTGTGTTCTGACTTCAAGAGAAAAATTGTATTGATCTAGGCTAAATTAAACAAAGTTGTCTTCTAGAAAGTTATAGCTTATCTTTCTAGCTTTCCAACGGTATATAGTATGTAAGTTTTGGACAACTGAGTCGAAAGTTATGATCTTTATAGCGGAGGTACTCTAGAGAGTATAGTTAGTGATTACAAAATTTGGTGATGTGAGGAAGACCCTGTTGAAACCTTCTGTATCTTCTATGGTTGACCTTTTGTATCTTCTATGGTTGACCTTCTGTATCTTCTATGATTGACCTTCTGTATCTTCTATGGTTGACTTTTGTTTCTTTTATGATTGACCTTCTATATCTTCTAGCGCTGAAACTTCTTCTATGCACTGTTCATAAACTTCTTCTGCGTACTGTTCACCTTACATTTTCTGGTACAATTTTGACCCTCTAGATGATAGAATATATCTTCAAGGTCTTCATAAAAATTTTAGATCTTAAAGTCCTCATTCAAACCATCTAAGAATGATCTTAATCCGATATTTCTAGAGAAAGTTATGCTAATTGTTAAACATATTCTGTGCATTATTCATAAACTTCTTTTAGGTACTTTTCATTCTACATATTCTGGTCCAATTTTGGCCTTCTAGATGACAGATCTATCTTCAAGATCTTTATAAAAGTCGTAGATTTTGAAGCATTCTTTCAAACCATCTAAGAATGACCCTGATTCAATATCACTAGAAAACGTTATGCTAATTGTTAAACATCCTCTGTGCACTGTTCATAAACTTCTTCTGGGTATTGTTCATTCTACATCTTCTGGTCCAATTTTGACCCTCTAGATGATAGAATATATCTTCAAGGTCTTCATGAAAGTTGTATATCTTGAAGTCCTCTTTCAAACCATCAAGAATGACCTTGATCCGATATATCTAGAGAAAGTTATGCCAATTGTTAAACATCTTCTGTGCACTGTTCATAAACTTCTTCTAGGTACTGTTCATTCTACATCTTCTGGTCTAATTATGACCCTTTAGATGACAAAATCTTGCTTTAGGTCTTCACAAAAGTTGTAGATCTCGAAGTCCTCTTCGAAATCGTTCTAAGATGACCTTAATTAGACAACTATGAAGAAAGTTATGCCAATTGTCCCGGAACAGGTTCAATATGATTGAAGACAAAACCTTGTTTGATTCTTTTAGCCATAACTTCGTTATCCGACCTCCAAATAAAGTAATTCTTGAACCAATAGATTCCTAACACATTAGTCTATCTCTACATAAACATTTTTAGCATTCTGAATTGATTTGAAAAATATTGATTAAATGAAAGTGTGGGAATCTGTTAGAATGGTGTAAATGGGATTATTTTACTGAACATACTTCAGTGTTTTGAATATATTTGGACCTAAAGGATTCCAAATGAGATGATTTTTAATTTGGAGTAAACCAAAGAAATAGGGCTACAAATTATTTGAAGAAGTCGAATTGTGATTCAGTCTCTAAGATGTTTAATTTCTAGGTGGAAGTTGTGCATAGTATATTGTTTTTGAATAAGGCCAGTCCAAAAATGTTTGAAGTATATCTTCCAAATTTTTGAACCAAATGGAATGATCTTGGTATCATTAGAAACTTAAGAGATAGGAGAGAAACTTTCTAGAAGGAAGTGTTGCCAAATGTCTCCATTTTCCTTGTAGTAATGTTCATGGAAAATAGACCAGAATGTCTTGAATTTTGGAGATGTTATATGAAGAAATGAGAGTTTGGATATTGTTTGGTCTTATAATGTTAGAATAACATTAATGAGTGAATTGTTAGTATTAAAGTACCAAAGATATGTGTATAATGGAGATGAAGTGGTTCATATGAAGTAAAGTGTATTTAGTAAAAGTGAATGAGAAATGAGTTATTATGAAAGCAAATGATGCAAAAAAAAAAGAGAATATGGTAAAATGTGAAATTTGATAATATACCTTGGATTGTCATGAACATGCATCGTACATATTCTATATACACACGTGTGCATAAATGAATGCTTATAATTGTGCAAAGTTATTAATGTGTGTGTGTATAACGTGTGTATTGCATAATTTTGATATGCAGGATGAACGTTCGCATTCAGACGTTTCCAGATCATGGAAACAAATGCTAATCTAGAGTGTATTGTGAGTAGACCTAGATGGTCACATTTCAATATTTGTTTTGTTTGAATTTTTTTATTAATTGACTACTGAATGATCAAATGAATGTGCCTTAATTGTTGATTCCGAGCAATGAAGGTCTGATGATTGGGATGTTTGATTTGGATATTAAAGTGCTACTTGTATATGAATGAGATGAAATAAGTGTACATAATATGATTGTTAAATGCCGGACCACAGTCTAAGGATAAAAGTGTTTTGAATATGCATTTGCAAATGAATGAAAGTGTGATTCTCAACTTTAACGTTGAATGCCGGACTAAGGTCCGATGATATGTGAATGTGAGTGAATGAGAATATGTAATTGTAATTGATGCATTTCATTTCATGAATGCATGAAATATAATGGCAGTTGTGACCAGAGGAGCCACCAATCAGAGCTTAAAGCTCAAAGTATGAAAAAGAGCCTCGAGCTCAAAAGTGATTAAGAGCTTAAAGCTCACTATGTAAAATGAGTCCTATATCCCCATCGGATAAGGGACAGTTAGCAATGAGCCCGGTATCCAAAATGAATGCGGGACAGTTTGGGCACTCAGTGATAACAAAGTAACAAATAGAAAGTGGATCTCATGTGTACTGCATGTGCATAATATGAATGATTAAATTATATTGAATGTGAGATGTGAAATGATGTGAATGTGAATTATGTGTTATGTGACTAGGTGAGCCATCGATGATGATCTCTTATTGAGTTCGCAAAACTCACATAAAATTTACAAATATTTTTCAGAATCAGAAGAATACCCTATTAGGCAAACGAGAATATTCCTACAACATACATGTAAGGGATAGAGGTCGGGATCAGTTTGCGTCTGCATTGTATTTCTTTATTTTTTGTACTAAATTATATATTCCGCAACTTTTGTATCAAATTATGTATTCCGAAAGTTTTGTAAAATGTGTATATGATTTATGTTGTAATGTAAAGACATTATAACTAAAGTGTTATGTATTTGTGAAAGGGCCCAATTGGTTATTGAAAATTCTGTTGATTGTATTGTTATGATTGAATAAGTTATGAATAAAATGGCCCCAATTGATTATCGATTTCTGCATATTAAGTTTGTGGTTTCAAAAAAATTGTACTGAGTTTTGACTAATTTAGTACTCTAACATGCTACCTTCATAAGGCACGAACTCAAATATCACCCATAAATGTTGGGTACGCGCCTTGTGGGAGTGGTTGCTACACTATAATAATGGGTCTAGCACAAGCATATACAATTAAGACTTATGAGGAACAAGACGCCCCAAACGTTATTGCTAGTATTTTCTCTCTTTTTTCTTAATATGAATTTATTGATAGATCTCAGTTCCACTCATTCATAAAATTACACTAAGGGAATGTGTGATAGAATTTTATCGATAGATCGACTAACCTATGATACACATGTGACTAGTCTATTGGGCCATAATGTATATGTGAATAGAGTATATAGAGATTGCCTTATTATGATACATGGAAAACAGTTTGCTATTGATCTGATAGAGCTACCCTTCCATGAATTTAACTTGATCTTGGGCATGGATTGGTTGTCTAAACACTAAGTTCCAATTGATTGTGGGTTAAAAGCAGTTGTGCTCAAAGATTTTGATGGTTCAGAAATAGTGGTGCATGTGACTAATGTAATATTAGCCATGAAAGCAAGAATACTTTTTATATTTGGCTTTAGTACTTGATTCAAAAAGGGAGAGGGTGAACTTACAAGACATATAGGTAGTAAATGAGTTTCCTGACGTGCTTCCAAAAGAGTTACCAAGTTTTCCACCCGAGAGAATAGGTAGATTCTATTCTAGGGCACCTTATAGAATAGATCCTATAGAGTTAAAAGAGTTGAAGATTCAGTTACAGGAGCTTTTGGACAAGGGCGTTATCTGGCCCAATATGTCAACATGGAGAGCGTTAGTCCTTTTTTATCAAGAAGCAGGATGGCACCTTACGAATGTGTATGGAATATAGACAGTTGAATAAGTTGACTGTAAGGAATAAGAATCTATTGCCCATAATAGAAGATTATTTGATCAGTTGGAAGGTACAAGAGTGGTTTTCAAGATTGATTTGCACCAGCTTTGGGTAAAAGATATAGATGTTTAAAAGACTACATTTGGGACTCGATATGGCCATTATGAGTTCTTAGTGATGGCTTTTGAGCTAACGAATGCATTGGCTACTTTTATAGATTTGATAAATAGGGTGTTTTGGCCTTACTTAGACTAATTTGTTGTAGTGTTTATAGATAATATATTATCTATTCGAGGAATGAAGAGGAACATGCTCAGCATTTGAGAATTGCACTATAGACTTTGAGAGAGAAGTAGTTATTGGCCAACTTGAGCAAATGTGATTTTTGGCTAAAGGACGTTTCTTTCCTTGGGCATATTATTTCTTTAGAAGGTATCAAGGTAGATATAAGTAAAATTGAGGCAATTTTCAATTGGAAGTTGCCTCAGAATGTAATAGTAGTGAAACGTTTTCTTGGCTTAACTAGTTATTATCGGCGCCTTGTCAAAGGATTCCTAGTAATTGCTTCGCAAATCACAAAGCTACTTTAGAAAGGCACAAAGTTTGAATGGAATGATAGAAACCAAGCTAGTTTTAAGTCAATAAAGAAGATGCTCACTAATACTCTAGTGTTAACACAACCAAATCCAGGCAAAGAGTATGCCATGTACAGTGATGCATCAAAGAATGGTTTGAGTTGTATATTGATGCAAGATAGTAAAGTGGTGACTTATGCCTTTAGAGAGTTAATGCCACACGAACAGAACTACCCTACACATGACTTAGAATTGGCAACAGTAGTGTTTGCTTTGAAAATATGGTGGCATTACTTATATGGGGAAAGACGTAGGGTGTACATAGATCAAAAGAGTCTTAAGCACTATCTCACACAAAAGGAGCTCAATTTGAGGCAACAATGTTGGCTAAAATTGTATAAATACGATGATTGTATAATTGACTACAACGAGGGAAAAGCTAATATGGTCACAAATGCGTTGAGTAGAAAGTATATTTCAACTTTGTCATTACAACATAACAGATGGAGATTTGCACTATATGAAGTTTTGATAGCCCAATTAAAATCGAGTCCTGACTTAAGACAAATGATAGTACATGCACAAAATGATGATGCCTAGTTGCAACAAATTATACAAGTGGTACAATACGGGAAACATACTAATTTTGTAGTGAAAGATGACGGAAGTCTGTAATTCAAGAGTAGATTATGTGTATCGACAGTAAAGGACTTACAGAAAAAGTTATTACATGAAGCCCGTAATACCGTGTTCACCATGCATCCTGGGGGTAACAAGATGTACCAATACTTTAAACAACATTACTGGTGGCCTAGAATGATGTATGATGTAGTGGACTATGTGTCCAAGTGCTTAACTTGTTAATGGGTGAAATCTAAACATCAAGTCCCATCTGGTTTATTGAATCCCATCCCAATCCCATAATGAAAATGAGATAATATCACCATGGATTTTGTTATAGGCCTGCCCCTCACACAGAGAAAGCATGAAGTAATATGGGTTAGTGGACAGGGTCACCAAATCAGCTCACTTTATACTGGTACAAAATGACTATCCTATGGATCAGTTAGTTGAGTTATATGTGAATGAGATTGTTCAGCTACATAGAGTGTCATTGTCAATTGTTTCTGATTGAGACCCACAATTTAGCCAAATGACAGTTGGTATATACAATACGACCAATTGCTTTGCGTGGATTTTCATAACCCTGTTGTCTAAAAATGGGATACGCATTTGAAATAGATGCCCAAGTTATTATATATATCATGAGCGATATGGAAATGGAGTGAGTAATCTCTTCCTTTATCCAAGACAAGTTCTTTCTAGTTTGCATGGTCTAATCATTGATCGTGAAAATTTCAACAATAAAATTAGATAGGTCGCTAGTATAGTTCCCTATCCACAATGATGCTATTTATTGAAAAAAATTTACTAAAATAGGAAAATAATCTGAATCGCTTGAATGTATAGAAAAAATAAGTGTATAAAAAAAGTAAGATTTTGAATATTCTCATGAAGAGATAGAATTATAAGGACGAAATTGAGATTGAGATATGTATTTGTGGTGTTTCTAGTTGTGTTTCTAATTGGTGAATCAAGCAAAGCTAAGGAAGAAGAGAAGGAAATGTACTAGAAGAGTTAGTTGCTCTATTTCAAGGTTTGGGACTACACGTAGTTTAATTTCTATATGTTTATGTTTTAATGGATACAAAGATTCCTTTGGACATGGAATGGTGTCTTGGTGTTACTTTGTATAGAATTGGTTGAATATGACAAAAGAGTACAGTGTATTGGAATTCTATCTTAGGTTTATTTGAATCAGTTCCATTATTTTGGACATAACTCACCATACAGACCTCTAAATTGGGTGATTTTAATTGGAGATGAAACTTAATACATAGCAATAAAATCTCTATAAGAGAACCTAACCTAATTATGGTTGAATGACATTGGAATTTCATATTGAAAATGGTAACTTGATATTGCCCCTCTTTTGGAGCAACTTGTTATGTTTGGTGCATGTTTAATGATTTAGAAGTCCAGATGGCCTAATTTTTAATGTTATAGAAACTAGAGACATAAGGAAAAAAATTTCTATGAGATATAAAAAGCTAATTTGAAACTTTGATATGCGACAATTACGGAACAAATAGAGGTATGAATTTTGGGCAAGGGACACGTCGGGAAGGAAATTGCACTATTTTGATTTTATTTTCATTCATGATTTTTACCGAATTATATATGAACCTTTAAAATGTTTATGAAACTTTGCAAACACTTTGAAATAAATGAAACATGACTCATCATATGTGAATTGGTTGATTAAACATTGAAATTTAAGATTGATCATAATGTATGCTAAAGGAATTTTACATGTATATAGATGATTTATATGCATATTTATTGCTTATATATGTATAGTATAATTATACAAATATGATTTTGATACCCTTCTTATCGTGTTAAGTTATGATTTGCATGTATGAAAGACAAATACAGATTTTATGATTTCAAATGAATGTCATATGATTTGTCAATATATGAAATTATAAATTTCAGTTATAGGCATAATTAACTGACAATTTGTTAAAGGAAAATGTTGCAATGCCTACTTTATTGTCTTGGATAGGCATGTCTACAGTGTTACAGTGCAGCTGCTACTGTTAGACACTAATGATGTCTTCATTTCGAAATTATAGTGTCTTTACCGTTTGAAGCCTTCAGGTATCTATAGTTCGATACGTTTGGGTATCTATAATTTGAGATCTTCGAATATCTACAGTTCCCATTATCCACACCTAGGGGAATGTGCAAGCCCAACACAAAAAGTATATTAAACAGTTATAAATAATAAATACAACATGACAATATGAATAATTGGTATTGACGAGCATTTCTACTGTTTGTATTAATGATTTATAATGATGAACATTTTTATTGATAATTTTTAATGATGAGCATTGAATATCAATGTTTGACTTATAAATGTGAATTTACAACATATGAATAATACATTGAAGAATATTTGCATTATGTGCCTTGATTATGTGATATTTATGAATGTTTGTGCTTAGCAGATGACTGCTATAAGTGATCATCTAAACTAAGTGTTTCCCCACTAAGTTTTCAAGCTTAACACGGGTCTTAATTTGTGTAGGTCTAAGTAATAAGAGTGATGTACAGGAATCATCTATAGGGACCAAGGCCAACTGTTAGTAGTAAATGTACTTTTGGATTGTAACTTTTGGTTAAAGATGATTGTACATTTAACAGTTTGTAACTAAGAATTTAAGTTATATGTAATATTTCTTTTTGACTATCATGTAAATGCAAAGATATAATAATCTTAAATGATAAAAGTGATATGAAATTTTGCAATATGTACATGCACAGCATTGAATAGACAAATGTGATATGACAGTCCCTATAAATGAATAGAAATGTATGCCATGACTATTTGTACAAAAATTTGGTTGTCATGTATGTGGGTAGTTGTAGGTTCCCTAAAGGTGGTGTTACAAGTTTAAGGGAAGTTTCTCATTAATCTCTCATTTTCTTGATCAACTCTATAGGTAGGTGGAGGTGCGAGATCTTGTAAGCATGTATGTTATTGAGGACATCTTGTATCACTTAAAGTTTCTCAACATGGAGTTTTGTAATTTCCTAGTTTCTTATGCAATTGACATAGAAGATCTTCACAATCAGTGAATCTCAATCTCTTTGTGCTGAATGGAATATCTTGACACTTAAAAGGCATTTATCCTTGCTTGAACCATATGAAAGAATCTATTTGCTTACATAACATTGAGTCCTCATAATATATGAAGAAGCATATTTCAGCATTATTAACTAAGAGACATAAGAAACTTCTCTGAAGGAATCAAGATACCTGGTTATGGCAGCAATATATTTTCTATTCATACCATAGGGCAAAAACAAACCATCTAAAAATGATAGGTTAAAAAGACTTAGATTCTCACACTTATAATAGAACTTAGATTCCTTTTCTAGTTTATATTAGCAATAATAGCTCGAGTTAGAACTTTCACATAAATAAGAGTAAGTAGCGTGATAAGGGGTTACTTAATCTAAGCCCCTTTGCTCCCTTAAGGTATTTTGTTGGTTTCCTATTGACTAATATGCTGAAAGAGGTGGTAGATATCCATTGATTGATCCATGTTATGAATTGTGTTAGAAATCTCTAAAGCCTCTAGAATGCTTAGGATAAACATCTAGCTAATTGAGTTGAAAGTTTTATAAATGTCAACCTTTAAAGCATGACTTTGAAATCCTCTTTACCAATAGTGATTTTTAAAATCTCTTTAGCAATACGGATGTTATCCCAATGCTTCCCCCCAGTATGAAAAAAAAACCTTAAGTCAAGTTAATAATCTCATTCAAGAATGACTTAAGCCTTAAAGATGGATTTTGGATATGACATACCATATTGCAGAGGTACTAAAGTGCAAATGTGACCTTTCCTACCTAAGGATCTAACTCTTTAAGAGGTTCCAAATTCTCATGAACCATCCCAATCAACATGACTTATCAAAGCCACTAATCTCCTTCCTCATTTAGAATCTTTTGTTTTAAGTCTATCACTTCTTAAATATAACTTTCTTAACTTAATTATCACGTCCCTCTATGAATCCAAGAGTTATAAAGAAGCTTGTGCTCAGCCCTTATGGCAGTAAGTTATAAAAGAAGAATTACAGTCATACAAAACCCAAACTTGGGATCTATTCTCACTTTTCTAGAAAAAAATTTAGGTTGATTGTAAATAAGTCTATAATAAGATCAAGAGAAAGGTAGATGGCAGTTTGGGATGTTCTTAAACTTGAATCGTTTCCAAAGGATTCAGTTAGGAATAGTACTGGGTATAAGAAGACCATTACTCTTTGTGGTTCATCTTATTTCAGTTCGCAGCCCCATAGTTACTGTTGTCGTTAAGAAATGACTACTAGTTCAAATGAATGTCAAAGGTAACTTTCTCTATAGGGACCTTTTTTAAGAAGTGTACATGAAACCAGCTCCAAGTTATGATCATCCTTTAGATATTATCTGCCAGTTTAAAAAGGTTCTTTATGGCCATAAATTAGGCCCTCAAGTATGGTTTGCGAAATTTAGCTCTATTGCTAAAAAAACTTGATTTTCTTTCTAGTGTACATTATAATGCGTTGTTTGTTTGCTGCATAAATAGAAGCTATATGCTATTATTACTCACTGTAAATGGTATGATCATTATCAGCGATGACCTTAGAGGTATTATAAAACTAAGAGGGCGTTTGGTTTGAACATTGGTTTGGGAATGGGTATAGGTATAATAGTAGAAGGGAATGAGAATGGAAATGAGAATAAGAATGGGTATAAAAAATGATGTTTGGTTTATAACTTGGGTTTCTATATTAATACCAATAATATTGTTGTTGTTGTTATTATTAATAATAATAAGATAATTAATTTTG
>JANZLX010000009.1:10482473-10493350 GCA_025531955.1 Erythroxylum orinocense | reverse complement strand
CGTGGATACCGTTAGAGACGGGCTACGTTGGTCGTTATGGTTTGACCTAGTTATATAGAAACAACGATCCTGGGTTTTGGGAAGGTCCCGAGATAAAAATTTTTGTTTTCCGCACCAGGTACATGTGATGTGCCCACCGGGATTTTTCAACATTCCATATATCAAAACAAAACCAATTCATTAATCACATTTCAAGCACATCTCATCATCAACCTTACATGCAATTCATCTCAGTTCATTCCTAACCAATCTTTATAGATGTTATGCTCACATATAACTCAATAAGGTAATCAAATATTTACTTTTTTGTCTCAAGATTTTCTCAATCAACAAGCTAAACAAGTCTCTCAAGCATCAAACATACATTAAGAACAAGATGGGATTAAAGGGTTTCAATTTACAAGATAAGGGTTACAAAATTTTAGCAAAACTTTAAGGGTTTTAAGGATTGTGTAAATGTGTCGTAGGTGGGAGGAAAGAAGAAGAAAACATAAGACCAAAACATGAAAGAAGGTGGTCTTGCAAGTGTGAGAGATGTGGGTAAGGTGCGTGGTGAAGAAGATAGACATGTGTCATAACAAGTGTCAAGCTAAGAGCCAAGCTATGTGTTTTTCTCCTATACTCACAATTGTCACTCCCTTATTAGCCATTTTTCATTTAATCTGTAGACCATATGCCATTTAACTATACCTCCATTTGTCACTCTTTTATTCAAGTCAATTGTCACTCTATTATTGATGTCATATATCACCATCTCATAGGCTCATTCAACCTAAATTCCTATATATCATTTTATCTTGCCATTTTAACACTTTTTTAAACTAAATGCACATATCACTTTATCAATTACTCAATTAAAACAATAAATTCCCAATTCACTAATTATAATTCATTAAACAAAATTCAAGACATAATTAGCACATAAGTACATCATAATCATTTAAGATTTTTCATACCCTGGGATATATCAATGAGTGCTTGTACTATTTTTGCAATGTCCCTAGATCATGATTCACTTGTCTATACAAATGTGATGTATGTAAATAAAATGCACTTCATAAATTCTCATATGATGATTAAATCTAATAGTTAAATTTCTAAGTATAAAATATGGCAATTGGTTGTTCTAGGATAACATATGAATCAAAACCACATCTAACCATTATATAGGCTCCATATATGGAGTATATGATTGTAGAATATGGTCTCCTGGTGATGAACAATTAGGATCTCTTATCTTAGATAGAATCCTAGAGTTGAAAATGTCTTAATTCCATGTGTTCACTTGTGACTGCTCCTCTCCTTCCATGTTTTATACACAATGGTAGCTAGAGATAGCTTGACAAGTGGCATATCATCCTTAAGGAGTATGGTTTAGGACATTTTACTTATGACACTGCTCTACTGCAAGCTTTTGCATATATAGTTACAAACCAAGCCAGCTAAATTGTTCTCCAAGCTTGTCTAGAGTAGATACATTTGAAGAACATATAGTCCTTGGATTTCCCATCTTGATCGCACAAACAACTTAGTTTGTCTAACTCTTGACTAGTTTTTAATTTGTCCAAGTTGCTGAACCTGGTAAGCATGGTGAGCCATATAATGAATGTCAATCATGATATATTACCTTTATACCAGAAGATTCCAAACTAATATCCTTTAGGACTTTACTGACTGAAAATCTCATAAGTTGATTTATTGGTGAACAATCCTGAGCTATGCCTTATCCAAACTATCTTGTCTTCCAAATTTATCCTAAGCTTATAGCTAGATAAAACTTCTTTGTAGAGCTTCTTTAAGTTACTCATAGCTCTTAAAGTTAATGTGTCATTCTATCATAAACAGTAAAAATGAAAAACTTCCAATTTAGAGAGTTCATGATATAATATAAAATAATAAACAAATTTATACTATATTACATTGTAAACCCTTCACCAAACAACATTTTACTATATTACATTATGAACCCTTCCATCCCTTCTAAATATCAATTTTCTAATATTACATTTATTTACATTATATTCTATTATAAATTATTACATTACATTCAAACTCTTTTACTTTATTCCGTTAAAAACTTTATATTAAACTAAACATAGATTTAAGCAGAGACCCGTACATCAACATCAATCTCAATCTGAATCGCCTTCTCACAAATGTACATCAAAATCCAGTATACACTTCTCGTTTTATTTAAGATTCATATTCTGCACAACAAAAGCCATTACTCGAGTATGCAAGTGGAGGGAACAGTTAGTTGGGGTAGTATGGCAAATTCGAGAGAAACTTACGTAAACATTAGGACAGGAGTAGCATGTGGGCAGCTGTTCTGATTCTTAATGGGTTGTTGTCAATGTCCGTCAGACTTTGAGGTGGGCCCCATGTGACGTCGATGACGTGGTCCTCTCTTAGTGCTGCTATTCGCAGCCATTCCATTGTTTTCTTTATCATTTTATTTTTACTTGCGTTATCAAATATCAAAATTTAATATAAAGATGGGAAGACTAATATTAAGGGTCCGTTTGGTTGAGTTTTTGTCAGTAGAATTTTTATCAGTAGAGCTTTTGTCAGTAGAGCTTTTCTGAAAAGGGCTTTTTTTAAAAGTCAGTTGACTGTTTGGCTGTCAATTAAAAAAACAACTTTTTTAAAAGAGCTTCATACAATAGACTGTTTGGCAACCTAAAAATAAAAAGCACTTTTATTAATTTTATCTATATTTTATTTTACAATAAAATTATTTATGCTAAATAATTTTTAAAGTATACCAATATGCAAAGTACAATGTTGTAGTCATTTTCTTAATTTCAAGAAGTCTAATTAATTAATTTTAATCTAATTGAAAATAATTAATTCTAATTTTAGAAACAACTTTTCTAATTAATTAATTTCAATCAAATTGAAACTAATTAATTCTAATTTTAGAAACTACTTTTCTAAAATTAATTAAGAATCAATATAATTATTAATCTTAATCAAATTAAGAAAAATAATTATCTTTGGAATTGAATTGATGATTAATATAATTTAATAATTCAACATCTTGAAAAATTAAATTAACTTCTAAAACATTCCTAATAAAATCAAGCCTCAGAAAACAATTTTCAAACAATTAAAAACTCCTTTTAAAATTTTATTAGGAATTTAAACTTACTTAACTTCAATTAAACTCATTTAATTGGAATTAAGACTTTAAAAAATTAAAAACCAAACAAAGCCGTCTTCCTCAACTTCTCTACGCAAACTTTCATCCTATCTACTGTTCATATCTGATGTGACAAATAAAGAAGTGGTCCATTTAAAATGTTCCCGTCTCCCTTAATTTGCTCCCCCACATTTCACTGATGCTTCCCTCAACCGCATCAATCGCAGCAACTGTAACACCACGTTCCATACTGGAGATGTCACCAGCGTTCTCTCAGCTGCCTTGCTTTCATGGGTGAGTAATCACCCAACAGTGTTGCACGGTGCTGACGCCAAGTCAGTGGCGTCACCAACCCATAATCACCAGCGGCCAAACACCGTTGGTCATGAAAGCATATACAGTGAACGCCAAAGGGAAAAACGCAGTTTGAACTTTCCAAATTTCAATATTTAGAGCAAATAAAAAAACAAAGAACTAACCTGAGATGAGAAGATGAGATGTGCAGGAAGAAACAAAACAGAAGAGTAGGAGTAGACTATGGTTTTGGTTAAGTGACCCAAGAGAGGAGAACAGAAGGTGTAAGGTTTTCTACTGTTATTAACGTATGTGACGGAACTTACATAAAAATTAGCTTCCCGTATAAGCTGAAATTGAGGCTTTTTTAAAAAGTTCCAAATTTGAGCTTTTAAAAAAGCTGTATTTGAGCTTTTAAAAAAGTAGTTTCTACTCCAAAAGTACTTTTAGAGGGTCCAGTCAAACACTTATTTTTTTTCCAAAATAGCTTTTATTGTAGGCAAAAGTGCTTTTAGACTCTCCAAAAACTGATCCAAACGGCTACTAAGTAATTAAAAGAAAAGAAAATGTAAAGCAACGATGTGAAAACGTGATTTGTCATATCAAGCTGAAAAATGAACCCGAATGCACCATTCCCCGGGAACTAGGTCGATAAATAAAAAAGAAAAATAGTAACACAAACAAGGGAATATAAGAATAAATTGTAAGGCAATATTATTATGGATGAAAATGAGTTGATTTATAGTCGGTTAATTTTTTAAAATTAAAAAAATAATATAATATAATTATTTTAATTGAGTTTAAGTTTAATTTGCTCGAATTTAAGTTTATCTAAGGCCTAATTTTTTTAAATAAAAGGATATTATTTTACTTAGAATAATTAAAATTCGATCTGAATTTATACCTAACTTATAGATTTATACATTAAAACCAACTAAATTTATATCATAAACTAAAAATTGTCATCCCTATGCAATATTATAAATGCCTAAATTTGATTAGCGAGTCAGTAATAGTCAATAATTAAAAATATATCAAGCTGTAAAATGGACCCACACATTCGGGACTCTCTCTCTTATTTACCAAAGTGATGTGATAAATAAAAAAAGAAAAATAGAAATACAAAAAATGCGAAGATAAAGAATAACTCACGGTGATCTTTTAAATTTATAAAGTAGTATTTGAATTTTTAAAAATTATAAAATAATCTTTCAATATATTGTATTGTATAATATATAATTTTATATCAACTTTATCTCCAAAAATCGTGATAATACAAATTTTAAAATAACAACAATCTATTTATTTTTATTAATATTATTTTTCACATATTTCACGTATAAATAATAACCATAATTAATATGAAAAAGATTATTTAACTATCATATAAATAAAAATTAAAAACAATATAAAATACTTAAAATGTTACAATTTTGTCATTTACTAAATAATAATTAAATCAAAACATCAAATAAAAACAATGATAAATATTCAAGACTGTCTAACTATTACAATTTACAACAATAGTTAGTGTTAAAGAACCATATAAAAATAAAACCTGAAACAGAAATATTTACAATTATATTTATATTGCATATATAGAATTTAACATATACATCATATATAAGTGAAACTAAAAGAAGAGAAGAAACTAAAACCTGAAATTTCATTTAATCGAATATTCACTCAAATCAGATTGACCCTAATTCTCATTTAGTACAAAATCTTCACTATTAAGAGGAACTTCATTGCCTAAAATTATCTTCTAGGTTGCTCACATTTATCAAAACTAGTTTATGAGAAACTCAATCTGTCAAAAGATCGATATGGTCAAGGCAAATTGAATCTACCAAACTACTTGTTCTATTAAGAGTCTCAGTAAAAAAATAAGATTAAATTACTAAAAAATTATATCCAAATTAATAATGATAATAAAATACTTTTTTTGAAGCTTTAAATTGTATTAAACAAAGATCAAGTCGTTCAATCTTTTATGCTCCAATTTATTCTTTTCTTGGAATAGATGAATTTAAGAGTACGTCAATTTCTTTTACACCCTATTGTACTTACATATCAATTTAGAATTTGAACTACAAACCTTTGCAATTCTGGAACAACACTTCTGAATTGGTTCTACAAAGCAACTGTAAGTTATAAGGCAACAAAAGTAACATTATAAAAACAAGAAAATGATGATTAATTTTCAGCAAGTAACAAAAGTGAAAAATATATATATCTGGATTAAGTTTGCCTTTTTAACGAATAACAATTGGTATCCTAAAATCATCAAAAACATCCTTATAAATCTCCATTTGTGAGCTTAAGAAATCTTGCATCATTTTATGGAAACAATTGTTGTAATATTTAATAATATCTCCTCATCAATCTTAATTTTCTTTATAAAACTTAGTCTAAAATAGACAATAAGATTAAAAAATGTCTCGGTTACAGATAAAGAAAAAGTTATCTTTCTCACCTCTTATTGATGACTACAAGATAAGGTATATATAAAAAAAAAGAAGACATTTTTCATATTAACCTTGATTGCTTCCTTCTCCCTCTCTATAACATTAAAAAAAAACTGATTATTACCTTCTCATCACTGTTAGCCAGATGTAGTACCCTTACTAAAGTATTACAAACTCGGATGAAAATTAAAATTGGGACCAAAATTTATTATCTTTAAATATAATTCTATAAACCTCCAATCCAGCATTAGACCTAGCATGTTGAGATGTAACTCACTTATTATTTGTAAATATTTGTCTCAACTCTTTATTCATCATAACAAAACACTAAAGTGATAAGACATTAGTTACAAAACATGTAGTAGTAGCATGACACAAATTCTTACAATTGGTGAAATCTTTTCTTATTAAATTGAAGGCCCATGTATTATTGTAGATGAACCTGGTCACCTTTTTAACTTTTTGCATAGTCTCATCAATAATAGGAAAATATCTAACATCTCCTATATTTCCCAATATCAAGTCAATGCAATGTACATCATAAGAAGTCCAATAAAAAGAATTATACTTGCTTTACAATCTTCTTCCAACTGCTTTATAAACGTAATCATTATCAGTAATGAACTTAACAATATTTTCTGGCCTAACTTCATTCATAACTTTATCAAATATTTCAAATAGAGTATCAGTATTCCTAATAAGGCAGATGCATCAATAGGCTCCAAAAACATTGTCCTCTTTATAGAATGAACCAAAAAATTAATAATAGGCTCATATCTTTTATTTGTTCAACCATCACACATGGTTTAAAACTCACTACCAATTTTATAGTTCAATATTTGCCTTCTATCTTTCTCATGTTGATACTCTTCATACCAAGTCTTCATTTTCCATTTGACATCATCATTCACTTTCTTACAAGGTTAGTCATCTTTGATCTCAACTAAATGCTTCTTTAATCTAGTGATTCCCCCACCTTTCAAACTCTTGTTACAATACAAATAAATAATATGATTCTTCAATCTAAGAACCAATCTAGCATAAATCCAAGCTAAATCATCTAATCTTTCTATGCTTGAAGCCATTAAATTATCAGGATTACTTGAACTTCCTTCTATTTATCTATAAAACAAATAAAGACATGTAAAAATTAAATTAATAAATTCATATCAAAATAAAGAGCACTTAATTTCTTTATCAATTACTATCACAAAATTTGTATTGTTTAACTCAAAAGTCAAAACTAACAAAAAAAACATACATCTTATATAACTCGTTTTGTATACTTACATCATTCAACCATAAACTAAAGACATACACTCACAACTATAAGCTATTTAACTTCAACCATACCTCACAACTATAAGTTTACAACTTATTTTATTTAATTACATAATTTAACTATAAACTAATCTATTTTATTTACTTATACAATTCAATTTGTAATGTTTATCATTATTTTGTTTTCTTAACTAATTTTAAACAACAATATTACTAAAATCTTAATTTCCAACTTTAATATAACAATCTTTCAATCACCAATTTTAATCATCATTCTTAATTTCTTACTTAAGTTTACTTCACAATCAAGAGTTAATATACACTACAAAATTCAATTTCATCAAACACAATTCATAAATAAGTCAAAACCAACAATTCAGTATTCAATATACATAATTACACAACACACATGTACACATATACATCTTATATAACTCACTTTGTACGATTATATTATGCAGCCATAAACTAATGGCGTACACTCTTAACTATAACTTATCAATTTCAACCATAACTCACAAATATAAGCTTACAACCTATTTTATGTAATCACATATTTCAACTATAAACTAATCTATTTTGTTTGCTTGTGCAATTTAATTTGTAATCTTTATCAATATTTTGTTTTCATAGATAATTTTAATTAACATTGTTACTAAAATCCTAATTCTCAACTTTAGTTTAATAATCTTTCATTAACCAATTTAATCAACATTCTTATTTTTTTACTCAAATTAACTCCATACTTGTAGTTTGATATAATTTTTTTTTACTACAAGTACATAAGTCATAACTTGTAGTATAAAAGATATTGTTCCCATAAGGATTGGATTAGTCACCTAAAAAATTGAATGCACTTTGTGTGAGGGAATAAAAGATTAAATTAATTGAATTAAAATAAATTAACTAAAATTAAAATAAACTAATAAAACTAAACAATTGAATAAGTGAAGCGAACAATAAGAATGAGGTTAATCAATAATAAAAACTTAAGGGTTATTCTATCTTTATTTTAACTTATTAATCCAATTATGCTTGTAATTAGTTAAAATTATAACATATTTTACACCTTTATTTGATATTGTTTTAAATCATTTACATAGCATATTTGGGAAAAAATTGTGGCATTTTATTATTAATAACTCATGATGTTTAGTTTCATATTTTATATCTAAAATGGGATTAAATTATATTAAGTATTTTTTTTACAGGCTTAGTAGACTAAAAGAAAGGAATCTAGAAGAAAATCTAACCCAAAAGGAAAGTCTAAAACAAAGCCTAGTGGAAAATGACAAGGACTAGCCCAACTAAAGACAAAAATGGAACAACTTAGTAAAACAATAAACAGCACAAACTAGAAGCAAAATGCATAAACAAAACAAGCAATAGAACTAGGAGCAAAATGACGCAACACCCAGAAGACAATAGCAGAGGACCAAAACACATTTTAAAAGACAACAAAAGTAGAGAGCAATAAGCAAAACGTTGCCAAAACTGAAGAAAACATAACAATAGAGTACAAACACCAAAATGTAAAATGTAAAGGAGAAAATGCAAGTCTAAAAAGCAGCAGTAAAAGAGCAAAAATGCAAGAGCAATGTAGCAGATAGAAGATGAAATGAAGAGGAGAGTAAACAAACGCAAACGCAGAGGAGAGGAACAAAATGCAAAACGCTATAGAACAAGACGTTGATGTGGAGAAGGAGTTACACCCACCTGAGATCTTTAGCTCCAAATCTCTTTAAAATGAAAGAGATAAGAGGAAAATCAGGAAAATATAGTAAAGTGTGAGTATGGGAGATTTTTTGTGAGCCTATAAACACGAAGCAGTAGTTGGAGAGAAAAACGAGCATAAATCCATGCGAAGATTGGAAGCTCCGAGAGGTTCTGTCTTCCAAGGTAGGTTGCAGTAAGGATTCACTCCAAATACTGATTGAGGGTGACTGGGAACCAATTCCCATATATTTTGAGCTGGTTAAGGTTGGTGGAGAGATTTCTTCAACCTTGAAAGGGTTGGTTAGAGCTCTAAAATTGGAGCACTTCAATGAGCTTTTCTGAACCCTTATTCCCCTTATCTCTCATTTTCTAAGCTTTAGCTATGATTAATTGTTGAATTCTAGTTTAGACATGTTGTTTTGATTATTTGAGATATTATTTTTTGATTTAATTCAATTGATTACTAAATGGATTTAAAAACTGTACAATTGCTAGAATTTCTAATTATGTTTATTTATGTTCTTATTTAATTGGATACATCCTTGATTATTTGAATATGATATGTAGAGTTAGTGATTCATTTGGAGTTGTATAGGCTAGAACTTTAAAGTTCGCCTAACAAATTTCGGTTATTAATTGTATTTTTTAGTGCTTATCATGTTTTGATATTAGAATTAAGCTGGTTCAATTTCTAAGAGTAAAAAGGAACAAGTAGAAACCAGCTTGTTGGTTTTCTATGTTCATCTTGTTAAATGTCTCAGATTATCTAAAATATATCGAAATTACATGAGTAAACTAAAATTTAAAACTTGCTTGTTCATTATTATTTTTAGGTTAGATTTATGCTCTACTTCTTTGATTTCTATATTTAATTTGATTTGTTTTAAACATCAAACACCCCCACCAAATTCTTTTTCTTAATATATATATTTAACTAAATTCATAAGTTTCATTATTATGATTATTTAGGTTTAGGATTTTTTTTCTTAATTTCATGCTTTTCTGGAAATTTCATCCAATTTGTCTAAGTCTTTACTTTCGTTTAGATGTGTTTCATTACGTAAGTTTAATCTCGTCTCAACTCAAAAAAAAAAGCATAGCTTAATGTACTATTTTAAAAACTATTTAATGGATATTTTATATGAATATGCTGATTAATATGTATTACAACCTTTTGAAAAAGAAAATAATTTCCATCTTTTAAATATTGATTGTGTGATTCTAAGAATGTATTATAGTTTATTTTAAATTTTGATGTTGTGTCTTATTTATGTAGGTTAAAAAGGAAATTATGTTTTTATATTTTACTATGAAATTCTTTTCGTATAAGCAAAATTATTAAGATGTAATTTTCTCTTTTAAAAGTATTATAATAAACTAAATTAGTAAATTAACATTCCTCGTGAGGATCAACCTTTAATTGCTCTATACTAGATTGTTTAATAAATTCAAAGTGAAATAAGGATTTAATTTGTGTATGCCTAACGACACGTATTAGCTTGATCTTAGATATCATAAGGTTTTGATTACCCTCTCTCAAGATGTAATCAAGTAATCCCAATTGAAATAGAAAACAATTAAATTGCAAAATCTCAATTTGACAAAACTACTCCTAGCTACTCAATTGGATTTGAAGCAATCTTAAGGATAATTAACTCACAATTAATATCTCTCTTCAATTGTTTATTAATATGATATTTGTAGGCCTATTAAGGTACCAAATCTCATTGTGCAACTTAACACATATAACTTTGATTCAATCTCTCGATTTCCTATCAAGTATAAGTACAACAAATACCATAAAGCATTAATATATTAAATTCAACAAGATAAAGTTATACAACACAATTCAAGAATAAACCCTAGTATGGATTGAGAAATCCATAATCATGTTTAACATGTTGGATCGCGTACGGTCCGAGTATTCAAAATACGCTGCGGAAAAGACCATACAAGAAAATCAAGTATAATCGAAA
>JANZLX010000009.1:10450639-10475237 GCA_025531955.1 Erythroxylum orinocense | reverse complement strand
CTGGAATTCGTGACCAAAGTGATGCGATCGGCCGCAATTTTTCCTAGGGCCCCTGTTGGATGACGATCGGCTATTGCGTCCTGCCGTCGAGCGGGGGTCTGCTGGTGCTTCGGGTGAGAATCTAGGGGGTGCTGTGAGTGGCGACAGGAGTCAGTTGTAGCATTGTCCTCTAAGGCTACGTTTAGTTTGTCTTGATCTTGGTTTTGAGGCCGTTGTTGTTCATTCGGATGCGAAGGCTGTGTGCAAGAACCGGACTGCGCTAATGAGAGAACAGCAGGCAACGGCAAAGCCGTCCTTTGCAGCGCAAACGCCATAACAGCGGCAATATCTGGGTTGGCTGCTGCCTGACTGATCTGCGTAGTTCTGGACGTGGTGCCCTGACGCCGGACCCTACGGTGGGCGCCAAATGGTTCAGCCTGATCTTGCTGAGGTTGAGCGTCGTTGTTTTGATCCATGGTCTGTGCTGGTTCCGCCTGTGAAATACCTGCAAAATAGAGAACGGCGGGCCGGGAGTTGATTCCCGGGAGTCCCTCCGACGCTCAAGTCAGTGTTTTTAAAGAGTTTTGACTGCTGAGAGTAGAGAAGAAACTAGGGTTGTCAGCTCATACCTGAATCCGATAAGAATAGTACCTTATATATGCCCGTAGATTGCCACTAGATTTAGGTCTTTACGTCGATCGTTGTGTTTGCATGGGAGTCTAATACCTGACGGGCCGAACGGGCTGTGGACATGTGAATATGAGCCTGAGCCTAGCATAGCCGACCCAACCAGATAGTAACATCAATTTCACTTACCATGTTTCTTCATCATCGTTTGGTTTGTAGGTGAATCGACAATTTAGTGTAGTTAGATGGTCTTTGTATGCATCTGAGGATGCAAGTTTCTGCCTACCATGTGAATACGTGGAAAACGGGTCTCTACATTTATTATGTGCACAGCCACAAAACTGAGATGTTGGACTGGAAATCAAGGCTACTGGTCCCATTGATATAAAATAAATAAGATTAATAATTAGCTTTTTAATGATAATATATTATTATAAATTTGACAGGTGTTCCATGCGGATGAGTCATTCTCCGAGTCAACTCCCTGCGATCAATTGGGAATTACCCGGCGGTGAGTTTGGTGAAGTCTTGAAAGTAGTTTGCTCGGAAATGTGAACAGGAAGACCGGGTTCCATTTCTAACCACAGAATCTTGATGTACCAAAATTTGACAACTGATGGCGTCCTTTTGCATCCTTTTCATCAGTAGACACGTGACCAAGACCAAAACTTATATTTGACTAGGTTTTGTCCCAATCTTCTGTTACAGAAAGTTGACTAGGTAAAGAAAAACCTCAAGGTAAGATATTGAAGAACTGTTACGCAATAACATCAAAAGGGATACATCAGAAGTGGGAATTGGGAGGGTGAAAAGCATATTGAATGTTGGTCATGGACAGTCGACGTCTTGAATCTATAAACGAAAACGCATATGATTTGTTAGTAACATCGGCCCATTCTGCATTTCTACCTTAAAACATTTGTTTTGTAGCTTATAAGTTATATCTGTAACACTTCCTTGAAAAGTTCTAGCATGTCAAGAATTACTGCTTCAGCAAGAAACAAGATAAGACTATAGAGATTCTCAGAAATTCTTCTTAGACTAATCTCGCAAGATGAGAAAGTACCAAGGTTGACTGACTGAAATATTGGATTTGAATGGTCAATAACATGTTTAGCAATTCAAGCCTATCCTGGCAGTTCCAGTGGCCTCACTTGAATGATTTGAAACTTCTGCTGTCCAAATTCTACCCTATTATTGTATTCACCTTTTTTCGCTTGTAAAATTCAACAAAGAAAAATCTTTACTCGTTTTTAGTTGTACCATAGCAGATGGATGTAAAGCGACGATATTGAAAGGCTAATTAGTAATCATCAAGTCTACTAGCCAGACAGCTTCAGTCCTCCTTCCAAGTCTTCCTGTTGTCGTCTCTTGAAAAGGGTTTAAGTTATTAAAGATATTAACAGCTTCAGTCCTCCTTCCAAGTCTTCCTATGGTCGTCTCTTGAAAAGGATATAAATTATTAAGGGCGGTTGAATGACTTGGTCATTTCCCTAAAACCACCTTCATTCCTGAATATCTTTGATTGTTAGGGAAGGGCAATTCTGTCTAACCATACAATGGACCAACTAGTCAGGACCTTAAGCGGTTCTATAAAAGCATCAAGCGTATGCTTTTAGACTGCATTAACAGCCATTATTGCTGCAATCCCTCTCCTTTGATCCCAGTACTCGACTCCTTCCTAAAGCAAGTTTCCGTTCATAGCAAGTGGAATCAATGAAGTGTCAAGACCACCAATCTTCAAACCAAACTAGCAATCTCCATTGTCCCAAGCTTGCTATCAAGTTTCTAGCTTCAATACTTCTCTTTTCTTTCATGCTTTTGTGTTCTTCGCTACTTCCTACCGTGTCCAACCTAATCCAATCGTTTGCCTGCAATGTTTCCAAGAACTACATCTTCCTCCTCTGCAATGGAATTCTGGTTTTGATAGTGAAAAATGCTGGTTTCTTTAGCTATTACCAACAAGAAGCCATTTTTGGTGGTGAAGACAAGGTAAAGATTGGAATGAGTTCAGAGAAAGTGGTTGAATCATCAGAAAACAAAGCAGGAGTTGCAGAGGAAGTCAAGGAATTGCAGGCAACGGAAAAGAATTCCTTGTTGGTTGTTGGGCAAGAACACAATTCCTCGTTCACGAACGTAGTTGAAGTGGATGAGCAAGGCAATAGGGTCATTGTTCTTCAGGACGACGAAGAAGAAGCAATTGGGTTGCCAAGTGCAGAGGAATTGAACAGAAAGTGTGACGATTTTATAAGGAGGATTAAAGAAGGGATCAAACTTGAAGCTCAGCAGGTTATCATGGTGCATTATTAGTGGCATGGACAGGCCACAAAAGACATATACCACTATATGACTTGTATGCTTGATATGTATATATCTATTTTTGGATTATCAGAAGAATCTTCTGCTGCTGTGAATCAAAAGCTTAAAGAATTCCGACAGTGTCAGCCTTCCAATCATACACTATCCCGTTAATTCTGCTAATTGCTCTTTACCTTTGCTTGCGGTCCCCCAATCGGCAGGCGGTCTTAAGTATCAGGTTCAATTTTTGCTAGAGACGATGTATAATATGAAACTCGCCAAATTCACTTCGCAAATAGAAAAGAACAGAAAGGTGTCAGTAGACAGGAAAATCTAACAAAATCTCATGCTCATTGAATATTTAAGATATAGTTTAAAGAGTGAATGCATTTCTGTCATGTGGTTGTGTTTTTGTTTGCTCCTCATATTTTCTGAAAAGAAGCTATCAAAGTTGCTGCTTTGCTGAGTTGACTTGAGGTCAATGGTAGTAAATTCATTCACACTGGAGGCTCAGTTTGTCGCATCTTGAGTAAACTTTTTGTTTGAGCGTATACGAAACGCATGCATATAAAGCACTCGTCTTGTCTACAAAGGATTTTATCAATCAATCTTTTAACAAAAGAACAATAAACGAATAACTCAATTGATTAGAATAATAAAGAACAACAACTAAATACACTTGAGATAGAAAAACAACTACCCTAAATATGCTGCTTCATTAACCAATGAACGGAAAGTTGTTCATCGAAAGATCTGCTATGGGGCTTCAATATCTTCACTAAAAATCCTAACAGAAAAGACATCAGCAAAAAGAAACGAGAACTTCTGGAGTTTTTGCACACTAACACCAAAAACGACAATCACAAAATTAACACTCCATCAACGATAAATAACCTAATAAAATCATGCAAACATCATAAAAAAATTAGCTATCAAAATCCTCACACTAAACATCAAAAAAGCTCTCAATGGTTGCTCAAAACAAATTAGAAAACGCATAAGAAGTGAAGGAACTCCAGCAGTAGAAACATACCCTCGCTGTCTAATTCAACGAAGCACCACAACACTAGCTAGAGCACAACAAAGTAGAAATGAGAGCTCTCCTAGTTAGTCACCGTCACTCACATTACGTGAAAACCCACACCACCACTGCACTACAATTAATGCTCCTACACACTTTGATGCCCACTGCACTCTAATTAATGCTCACACACACACTGCACACTTAATAATGCAACACCCACGTCCAAAACATACTCTTCACCGTCATTCTTTCACATACCCACAAGATTTGTTTCAGCTATGGAATAACACTTTTCGCCATCGCATGTCTTTCAGCTCTCACATCACTGCAATCTTTTATTTTCTTGATTGACTATATGAACGCACAACAATCGTATGCTACGTATGCTAAACTATATATGCAGCGTTAACTACATCCAACGACCAAGATTTATTTGAGTTTAGAGCATCACAAGATTTAAGACATACCTCTAACACTTGGCATTTGACCTTGAAGTTCCATGCTCCACGCGCCCGATTGGGCGGGCCGACCCGCGCCTGACCCGGGCGCCCCGAACCGACCCGCCCGTTTCGAATTTTTTTTATTTTTAATTTTTTTAATTAAAAAACCAAAAAAAATTCAAAATTTTTTTTTCTTTTTCCAGATTCTTTTCTGGACCATTTTTCTTGTGTCTTGCTCCAAAATATTTATTTCTAATTGTGCCATATGTTTATGCATAACATTACTTAGTAATTTTATTTGATAATTCTAATTGTTTTAAGTTGTTATGGCATAAACATGTAACAATAGTTAATGCTTATTTTTACCTGTCGTAAAATTGAGCATGTGAAACTATTCATGATGAGGAATTGTTTAAATATTAACATATATTTAAATTTTGTGTTTTTTCCTCTTAAAAGTTAAGATCCATACGGGTTATTAATTGTCCTGTCGATAATTATTACTTAGTAGGATGCTTAATATGGTGAAGAAATTTTATTAAAATATTATGAACCACACAATTTTTCTATCCTTTCGATAGTATATTGATGATTTTGGTTGTGATATTTTAATAAATTGTTCTTACCTGTGAATGAGTTCTACATTTATTTAAGGAACTCTAGCATGAATGTGATAGTTGATTTTGAGAAAAAGAGTACGAATTGCATGATTATGTTTTAACATGCATTTCATAGTTATTGCTCTTGGTTCTCATTCAGCTTTGAGCAATCCGAAAGTCTCTGCCATCCTGACGTTGAATGGAACGAACCACAAGCAGTGGGTTGAATCTCTCATGATGAATTTGACCATCATGCGAATGGACTTGGCCTTGAGAGTTGATCCACCACGGAAACCTGCTGATGATGCTTCTGAGAAGGAAAGGAAATCTTATGAAGAGTGGGAGTACTCTAATCGATGTTGTTTGATGATTATGAGATATCACATGGATGAATCCATTCGTGATAGTATTCCTGAGGCCGACAATTCAAAGGATTTTCTTGATGCTATTAAGAAGAAGTACACGAAGTTCTCAAAGAATAAGAAGAATGAGTACCTAAACATGCTTCATCACACCATTTATGGCAGTGCAAGTGATATTAGGGCCCACATCGACAAGCTAATGGGTTGTTACCATAAGCTTAAGACTATGGATATAGACCTTGGTGAGGACTACATGGTATATTTTGTGATGGGGACTCTTTCCTTTCAATTTGATTCAATTAGATCGAGTTATAATGCTCAGAAAGAGCAATGGACTATTGAGAAGATGACTGCTATTCTTGCTAAAGACGAGGATGATATGAAAAAGGGAAGGGTAAGAAGCATCTCTATGATAATGGACCATGGCAATCATCAAACGAGAAAGTTCACTTCTATTAGCTCAGGTGATCAAAAGCTTGCCAAGAAGAAAGCTATCGGTGCTAAATGAAGTGGACTGGTAGGTACATCTTCTGTTAGTCAGAAGAACAGGCTCTTTAAAAAGAAGTGCAACTTTTGCAAGGTTTTTGGGCACAAGAAAGCTGATTATCGAAAACTCAAAGCTCATTTAGAGAAGAAAGGTAACTACCTTGTGATGGTTTGTTTAGAGTCAAATGTTATTGATGTTCCCTTAAATACTTGATGGTTAGATACTGGAGCAACAATTCATGTTACGAATTCCTTGCAGAAACTGACAAGTCGAAGAAGGGTGACTAGATCTGAGCAGCATGTATACATGGGAGACGATACCAAAGTCAAAGTTGAATTTTTTGGGACAATTGAACTACAATTAAATACAAGGCATATTTTGGTGTTACATGATGTCGCTTATTTACCCTCTATTAGGAGGAATTTGATTGCTGCATCTATTTTGTATAGACTAGGTTATAGTGTTCTTTATGGAACGCAAAAATTGATTTTGTATCGTGACTCTCTTTTGGTAGGCAATGGGGAAATTTTATACAAACTTGAGTTGAATGATTGTGTTACTGTTGCTTCTTCCTCTTCTCTTAATGTTGTTGCTGGTTCCAAACGTATAAGGTTGGATTTGAGGTCTTCTAAATTATGGCACAAACATTTAGGTCATATTTCTAGAGACAGAATGAAGAGGTTAGTAAAGGATGGTGTACTACAAGATCTTGATTTTTCATATTTCACTGCCTGTGTTGACTGTATTAAAGGGAAGTTGACTGCTAAGGTGAGAAAAAGCAAAACAGATAGGAGTTCAGAATTGTTAGAGTTGATTCATACTGATATATGTGGACCATTTATTCCACCTGTCATGGGTGGTTATAAATACTTCATCACTTTTGTTGATAATTTTTCTAAGTATGGTCATGTGGAGCTCATTCGTGAAAAATCTAAATCTTTGGAAGCATTTAAGATTTTCAAGACGAATGTTAAGCTTCAAAAGGGGAAGAAAATCAAAGTAGTTAATTCTGATAGAGGTGGAGAGTATTATGGGCGTTATGATGAGAGTGGGAGGAATCCATGGCCTTTTGCTAGATACTTGCAAGAATGTGGTATTGAAGCAAGATATACAATGTCAGGGACATCCCAGCAGAATGGAATCACTGAAAGAAGAAATCAGACACTTCTTGATATGTTGCGGTGTATGTTGATTCATTCTAGTTTGCTTGAATTTTTGTGGGGTGAGGGATTGAAGATAGCAGCTTATATCTTGAACCAAGTACCTAGCAAATCAGTTCCAAAGACTCCATATGAGTTATGGTCAGGAAAGAAACCAAGCTTGAGTCATTTTCATGTTTGGGGATGCAAAGCAGAAGTGAGACCCTATAATCTGCAATCTAAGACGCTTGATCCGAAAACTATTAGTGACTACTTTGTAGGCTACACCATCGGATCAAAAGGTTCTAGATTTTATTGCCCATCTCACATAACCATAATTATAGAATCAGATAGAGTTGTCTATTTTGAAGATGAATTTGACTCAAGTCAAGGGTCAAGAGAAATTTTATTCAGGGAAGGACACATTATAGTCCCTATACCTATTACTTCAATTCCTACTGATGATCCTATGATTGAAAAAATTCCAGTAGAATCTCATGATGAACCTCATAATCAAGCACATGATGAAGTTGTTGATACTGGGGATGATGAGGTTGTGGTGAGGAGATCATAAAGAACACGTAGACCTGCCATTCCTGATGACTATATTGTCTATTTGCAGGAACATGATTTTGAAGTGGGAGATAATACTGAGCCAATCAATTTTTAAGAAGCCATGAACAGTCCTCAATCTGCGTTATGGATGAATGCAATGGAAGATGAGTTGAGTTTTATGTCAAAAAATAGAGTTTGGGAGTTGGTTGAACTCTATACCTAAAGGTTGTAAACCTATTTACAAAATCAAACATGACTCAAATGGACGAGTAGAAAGGTATAAAGCCAGACTTGTAGCTAAAGGCTATAGCCAAAGAGAAGGGATTGATTTCAAAGAAACCTTCTCTCCAGCTTCCACAAAAGATTCATTACGAATCATTATGGCTATAGTTGCTCATTTTGATTTGAAACTCAATCAAATGGATGTGAGGACTGCCTTCTTGAATGGAGATCTGTATGAAGATGTCTATATGACCCAACCATTTGGTTTTGAGATACTGGTAAAGAGCACATGGTTTGCAAGCTCAAGAAGTCTATTTATGGGTTAAAACAAGCATCACGGCAGTAGTATCTCAAGTTTGATATGACTGTCACTGCAAATGGCTTTAAGGAGAATGTAGTTGATCAATGTATATATATGAAGTTTAGTGGGAGCAGTTTCATTTTTCTGGTATTGTATGTTGATGAGATCCTACTTGCTTCTAATAACACTGATCTATTATTTGAGACAAAACAACTGTTGTTTAGTCATTTTGACATGAAGGATCTTAGTGAGGCGTCTTATATACTTGGAATTCAAATTATTCGAGATAGAGCTAATGGGATTCTTCGATTGTCTCAAAAGAGAGCTAATGCGATTCTTCGATTGTCTCAAAAGACTTACATTGATCAGATTTTAAAAAGATTCAACATGCATTCTTGTTCTCCTGGAAAGGCACCAATAGTGAAAGGTGACAAATTCTCAAATGCCCAATGTCCACAAAATGATAAAGAGAGAGACGAAATGAAGGTCGTTCCTTATGTGTCACTTGTAGGCAATCTGATGTATGCTCAAGCATGCACACGCCCTGATATTACTTTTGTTTTAGGCTTGTTGGGAAGATACTTGAGTGACCTTGGTCTTAGCCATTAGAAAGCGACTAAGAAAGTCATGAGGTATCTTCAGGGTACCAAAGATTATATGTTGACTTATCGACGAACTGGCACTCTTGATATAGTTGGGTTCAGTGATGTTGATTATGCAAGGTGTGTGGATGATAAAAAGTCCACTTCAGGCTACATTTTTATGATGACTGGAGGAGCTGTATCGTGGAAAAGTGTTAAACAGACACTCACAACATCCTCTACCATGGAGGCAAAGTATATGGCATGCTATGAGGCAGCTTGTCAATCAATGTAGTTGCGGGATTTTATTTCAGCATTGGGTATTGTTGACTTTATTTCGAGTTCGCTGAAATTATATTGTAATAATTCCGCAGTTGTAGCTTTCTCTAAGAACATTAGGAATACTTCTCGCTCAAAGCATATTGATATAAAGTACTATTTTGTTAAAGAGAAAGTCAGAATCCCTCACTACTGTTGAGTATACACCTACAGCTAGCATGTTAACAGATACACTCACAAAAGGCTTACCTATATGTGTGTTTGCAGAACACGTCTCCCGTATGGGATTATTAGGAGCCTAGCTGAATAAGATTAGTGGGAGTTTGCTATTTTGTATTGAACATGTTGGCACTCTGTATGGATTTCTTATGACTTTTATATATGAGACATGCATAATGATGTTTGCAATCAACTTTGTTAATGTTGAAATATATTTTGATATTGCACAGCACGCATGTAGTTTTGATGATTATTGTGGTATTTGAACATCTCAAGGGCCAAATCATGTGTAGTATATATATCTTGTCGATATGATACTGCATATGGTTTATTTGATTGCTTTTGGATTATGGTGATTGGTATGGTGGTTTGATTATATTGTTCAAGTGGGAGAATGCTAGAAATATATATTAGTGGACTAATATAATCACAATATTAATTCCATATGCCTAACCACAATTGAATTGCCAAATGTATATTTAATAACCATAATGGAATGGTTAATTTGCTAATTGCATTTTAGGCACATGGTAGTACCCTAATTACTTTATGTTAGCTCATTAAACTATAGTTCATATCATTCATTAATAATGAGACAATTAGCCCATTCTACCCCTTAGGGTAGAACTTGTCATAATATATGACATAAGGTGAGAATGTTGAGTTAGAGATATACATTGTGTGTGTATTGGGTGTGAAAGAACAAGGGTCTTCTACCATCAATTTCTCTTGCACAAGGTTTGTATGTTTCTCTCTTTGACAAGTTTTGGTGAAGCATGGAGAGATTGCAAGTTCAAATGCCACGTGTTGGAGGTATGAGTTCATTATTTTGTTATGCTCTAAATAAAATGTGATCTTGGTTGGTTAATGTGGTTTAATGTTGCATTTATTATAGCATGGCATACCTCCATCCATTTTACATTGCAAAAGGTCTTCTTGGAGACCCAACCATAGAAAATTTCTAGGTATCCTTTTTTTATATCCTTTATAAGTCTTTTGGAGAGGAAAATGTGAGATGCCCAATATGTTAAGAATAGAGTTTATATAATATATGAGAGTACCTTAAGTGATTTATCCTTTTTTAAATTTTCTCCATTAATAATAAACAATTTCCATATCTAAGTCTTCTTTTGATGATTGGTAAACCAAAGCAAGTGAATGAAAGTTCCTTTAAAGATAGACCCTTGATTGTTACTCCTTTTATTACTAACTGCAAATGAAATATTTAAATTATTTATCAGTTTGAATGACGGCTTTCCAAATATTATAAAAAATGATATCAACATAACTGGGTATTTTGTTTATAACGATCCCGTTTTGATCAACTAATTATTTCACTAAAGTTTCAAAAAAATACATTTCATTACACAAAGACATACCAGATATTGGCTAATGGTCTTCGACTATTCTTCATTCAAGTTGATCTTAAACAGAAAAAGTCACCTCAGAATTTATGCAACTTAGTTTTAATTTCATGTTTCTAACAGAAAGGCGGCTGAGGTTGAAAGAGCAAACTTTTATCCGAGTTCTGTTCATGCCCCAATACCTACTCCAACGTTATCATGTGCTTGTGTTACACAATATACCAAAGAAATAGAAAATAATCATTTATTTCACAGAAAATGACACCATTTCTTATGCATGAAAAATGAAAACACCCACAGTTTAGACCTCAAGTTGTTGGGTTCGGTTTGGTTCAGAATAAGTTGCACAAACTTGTCTTTTATTAATTAAATCCCACCACAAAAGATGCATCTTATCTGTATAGTGATGAGAAACTAGTATATTCGTTTTCTAGTGAGTTAGGACCTTGTAGATTAAATTATATATAACAAGTACTACAATTGTTTATTGTCATTTCGAAGTGGGTACTGTTTTTATAGTCGATGACATGCAAAGAAGTATCCGAGATATTTTTTGCAACTGTATTAATACAATACACGTCGTCGTGTTATTGTCTTTATGAATAATATAAAAAGCAAAAATGGTAGCCAAGTCAATTATCAATGTGTCATTTTCAAATAACTGTTTCATCGTTATCGTGCCGTCGCAATTAAGAAATGTTTGATGATCTCATTGGACGGTCAGTGGGCCACCACCCGTTTCATTATCATCAACGAAGTCTCGGCTTATTAACTAAACCCTCTTAAAGGCTTTTAGTGCCATTGCCACGAATGCTGGGGAAAGTTCTATAGATCCACGAAGTTTTTATGTTTTTTTTTAAATCTTTCTGTTGGGTGCCACTTAACTCTTTATTGATGCTTTCTTAATTTAGAAGTATTTAATTATTTGACCATGTTAAATTGCTTCAAATTATGTTTAATAATCAATTGATTAAGTTAGTAGATTAAACTCAATTTATTATTTTTGAAAACGCTCATATGAAGAGCATTTTACTCCAGCCGTTGAGAAATTAAAAATCGAAATAACAATTGTGTCCAAAAATTATTATAAATTACTTCATCTTTTATTACTGTTGATACAACACTAAGAAAGGAGAGGAGAGGAGAGAGAAAGAGGGAGCAATATAAATATATGTACATATAAAGATGGAGATAGAAAAAGATAGATATGGTAAGTTTGTCATCTCCTTCTCAATTTTTGTTCTTTTTTTTGAATTTTTTTGCATGACGTTAACTTCTTTTGTTCTATCTAAATTTTTATAAGAATATTCAAAGAAATATTAAGATATAATGTGCATGTTCTTATAAATCATTTTTTTAAGTCATCCCTTCATAAATTATTTTACATATAAAAAGTTAATAATAAACAGTTAATTTTACCAAACAAGTTTAAATAAACAGCTGATGATATTCGTTAGTTAAATCAACTATATTAATCTATCAACTAACCGATGATAAAATTAGTTAACAATTAATGCAATCCGCTGATTACCAAACAGAGCCATACAAAACTGTTTTGAAGTCATATTGAATTATCAAAAAAATATAATAATTTCAAATCAATTGTATTTTTTAAATTTTTAAATTTTCAACTCCACCAAGAAAAAACTAATTTTCCAAGAAGGAAAACCTTTATTATTGTCATTATTAGATAGTAGAAAAGGTTTTAATAGTGTAATACACGATCAAATAGGATGAAAATTTAAGCCTTTGATTATTTAAAAAAACATTTTAAAATATTTTCTTATCTTATCTAAATTTTGAATAAAATCTAAATTATAATTTAATATTCTTAAAAATTTTAATTTATTTTTTATTTATTAACTTATCAGGAAAATGTGAAAAGAAACCTATAAATTGGCTTCGTTGTCTTCGATGAATGTTATTGAAAAAATCGAATGTCATAAAACTTTTGATAGCATTTTGGGAGCGATTTAATAAACTGAAGTAACCCTTTTTTTTTTCGTAAAAACTTTTGTTACTATGCTTTTCATCAGTATCATATTGGGGCTGATGTTAGGCAACCAGTAGCAGGTAAAATTGAAGTTTAAATTTAAGAAAATGTTTCGGTGCATCTCTGCAGTCTGATCATACTAGTGGATTGTGACGATGAACCAAAAATCACTTCCCAAATTGCTAAATCCATGAATACAACTGCTGTTAACATAAAACGGAAAACACATGCTACGAATTTAAGATGATAACCTACACCACAAATGTACTGCTGTCCAGGTCCATATTCCAAGCAGAAAAATGAAGCTTGTGATGGATGGACAAAATCACGAAACTGTCTCCTTCTTAAGTTGGCTATTCCTACTACCATAACTATCTTAACAACCGAATGATGAGATCTAAAATCATGATTGCAAAAATACAGAACCAAATGCATATTCATGATTTTCTAACTGCATACAAGGCCCGGAAAAATATGCAACCTTTTTGCAGTAGATGTAAATTAAGGAAGTGTTCCAAGAAATCCAAGCTAGAGAAGCTAAAAGAGAGAGGTGGGTTTGGAGCCAAGATTCTGATGAGAAGAACCAACCGAACTCCTTGGGATCACAGGCTGTCTATGAAAAATCCACAACCAGTGATTAGAGAAGGGATGAATATGACGTGCATAGCAGAGTTAAAAAGTTGGTTTCCATTAAAAATCAGGAACCAGTGAAAGAATCTGATTTTGGTGGTCCTAAAACCTCCCAAGAGATCCTAGTAAAGTGAGTGAGAGAGGGAGAGAGAGAGAAAGAAAGAAAGTGACTAAAAGAGATCACCATGCCGTGCAGTTGCAGAGATGAGATTATGAACGACCTATCGATCTTGATCCTTCCAAAAGAATGACTTCATAGCATATGATGAAGAAGAAGAAGAAGAAGAGGAAGAAGTTGGACCCAAATTGTCCAGTTGTCTTTGAAGTTCGGAAGAATCATTGAACTGGTGCTGATCTGGAGTGGCAAATGGAAGACGTGGTTGCATAAACAAATTATTATTAGCATCCAAATCATCCCAAACAGGGCTTCCTGGACCCCAACCAGTTGCATTGAACCAAGCTTCAGCCATGTCTCCCCACGCCAATTCTTGAGACTCTAAAACGCCTTCACCCTCTGATACAACCTGAAACTCATGGTCTCCTTTGGAACCGCTCGACCCCATCCCCGAAATGCTTTCACGACTGTCTCTCTGAGGCAGTTGTGGTTTTTCCTCCAAACTAAGTTCATTTTGAGCTTGGTTTGAATTGGGATTTGGCAGAGAAGAAATTGTGGGACTTGGGGCTGTAGATTGGGCATTTTCCTTTTTGATGAAGAGTTCAGGAAAATTAAGTTTAGCATTATCTCCTCTTAACTTGAAGGCCTCACGATCATAAGCCAAGGCAGCATCTTCAGCTGTGTCAAATGTTCCTAGCCAAAGGCGAGTCCTGTTTCGAGGAAGACGAATTTCAGCTACCCATTTTCCCCAATGTCTCTGCCTCACTCCCCTATAAAGCTTAGTGGTGTTTAAGGGCTGCACCGGAGGCCGAAACATTGGCCTACCATCCGGTCCCAGCCTGTTCATCATCATCCTCCTTCCTCTTGGGCTTAAGTTCAATGCCTCACTCCAATATTGGAACAATTGCTGATGCTGATGCTGTTGCTGTTGCTGGGACAATGCATACTCCCCGCCAAAAAACCGGGGGTTTTGTGCAAAAGATATCATCTGCTGTTGATTTTGTGGCAGTTGTGGACGGAAAATAGATAAAGAAGGGTTTGTTATAGCTTGGTTAGGGAATTCAATAGCTTGATTGGACCCTTCAAAAGCAAAAGGGAACATCAAGCGTGGATGGGAGGAGGACAAAGAGGAAGATGTTGGATAAAATGAAAGAGCAGAGTCTAATCTAGGAGAAACAGAGGATTGAACGGGTAAAGAAGAGGACTGCATTACTAAGTCTTGGCGTTCAGGGCTACGAATTTTCTTGAGAGGCCTTTCAGGCATGGAAGCTTCACCAAAAACTTGCCTCCACTGTTGCCTCTCGAAGCTAAGACCAGCTTCTTGTTTGCCCTTGTCAAGCATCTGATCTTGACTCGTAGTCATCTCCGGAGTTTCATCAACAACACCTTTCTTGGATTTCCCGGTGGTATTTCTTGCTGCAGCCATTTGCACAAAAGAAGCTAAACCAGGAGTTGTGTTTGTGTCTCTTTTTCTCTCCCGAAAGATTCGATTGGTAAAAGGGGTTTGAAGAGAATTTTGAGATGGGTCACAGAAACACAAATGGAGAGAGTAAAATCAAATGCATCAGAACAATTAAAAAAAGAATGAAAAAAAGAAAGGTTAAATCCAAACAGATCAAAATATAGTCAGAAAAGAAACCAAATTGGAGAATATGTGGGTAGAAATTTAGTAGATAATCCGATTGATGCAAAAACAGGATCGGATACCACAAGTGTCAAATCTGGAGGAACCCATCCCAAGTCTCTTCAAAATGAATAAAAGATAAGAAAACAAAATAGAGAGAAAAAGAGGCCACGAGGTGGAACGAAATACAGAGAGAGTGCTGAAGAAGAAGTTGGATTTGTTGGAGTAAGAAAACAGAGGATCAGGGGAGATGGTACTTGTATTTCGGCAGGGCGTGTGTGTGTGCTTTTGGGGTTTAGTGTGAGTGCAGAAGAGAGCAGAGGAGAGCAGAGTTTATAAGAGTTGAGTTAAAGATTTGGATGACAAGTGGAGATTGACTTTTTGTTTTGGGTTGAGAAACAGTAGCGAATTTGTTCAAGTCTTAGGGTTGGTTCGTTGCATTTTGTTTGGACCCACACGGTTTTTCTTTTTTTCGTTTAGAGTTTCTAACTTCGTAGCTTTCCTTCCACTCCAATTCTCCCAGTAACAGCAGGCATGCCATAAAACTGATTGGAAGATTGCTTTAAAGTGTCCGTACAATAACGTGGCGCAGACTCATTGCTCTTTGGGCGGTATTTTTCCTGCTTTCTTGGTTATTCTTTTTACTTTTTTTGGAGGTACCTAAGATATTTTAATTTTTATGCAAATATAACAACGCTCAACTTAATCCCAACAAAAATATGCTTATCTTGAAAGAATTTTATTATTATTTATCAATATATTAATGTCCTAGGAAAGTCTGACCCTATTTAAGATAAATAATTATTCAAAGTAAGATTTTTTGAAAAAGAAAAGGGAAACAAAGTGGTTGATCACCCCTCTAATATTTGAGAAATACATGTAAAGCACATTTGTGAAGAAGTCCATCCTCGTACATACTATTTATATATGCATTTTATCATGACCCAGTATTACACTGGGTACATGACAACTGCCGTGTACCTAGGTTAAGGACATTCACAGTATTCTTAATCTAACTATGCAAGGATAATTGAATATCTCTCCTTTTTGTTTTGGAAAAATTTGGGCAACACAACGGTTGTATTTTAAAATTTTCAAAACTCAAACAAACATCTGCAGACAACTTTAAACACACTTTTATATTTATATTAAAATTCTACCACTTCTAGACTTTTAAGTCCACTCAAAAGCAATCTCAACAACAATACCAAAAATTCATACATAAGGTCTTTTACAAACTACAAGATTGTCAAGAGTTTATTTATAAAATCTTAAAGCATATCAACATAACCAATCTAGTAAAAACAGTTCATGAGCTACTATACAACAAAATTACAAAACAGAGACTAACCACGTGCAGTAATACTCCGAAAATGTCAAAAAATGGCACGATCCACACAGAGCTTCAAATTTACTAAATTAACCTGCATGGTTGAAAAGCGGAAGGAGTGAGTACATTATGTACTCAGTGAGCAAGAAAAACATATATCACAAATAGAACTCGATATACACCAAGACAATGTAGGTAACCTATGAAGTGAACATACATCAAATAGAAACACATAGGCCTAGCCTATGACTCAATGTATACTAGTTAGGAACCATCTAGGTCTAGCCTATTAATCACTCATTCGATGAACATAGGTTCTAGTTCCGGTTCCAGTTCCAGTTCCAGTATACAAAAGCAGGAAAACATCATATGTAAAAATCAAATCTCGTTAGAAAACAAATTTTAGAATAAGTCAAAACAATTATGTATGTCACCACTAGTCGGCTTAACTAGTGTGCACACCTACCAATTCCTGGTATCGGCTCAACTTTCATCTGTGGTGAGTCCGGACTACAGTTTACAAGAGCGTCATGACCTTAGGTGATGACCTTGTCATTGTCCAGACCCTAGGTATGAAATCACCCACAAGTCTCGTTGAAAGGTGTCGATACGGGAACTCGATTTTTATTTACCAACGTCAAGGGTACGGGGGTCGCTTAATTTGATATGCCTAGCACACGATTGGCCAATCGTTACCTCACCAATCACAAAAATAATATACAAATATTAAGTACTAAAATCAAGTAAGGCACCATGCCTTTATTTATCGATCCAACCAATAAAATAGAACCTTGTCATGACTTTAAGCCAAAAGAGAAAATATACACGCAATATACATGACTCGGTTATGCATATGTAAGTTCCAAAACATTATTTCATACAATAAAAGTTATCTTTTGCATTCTAAGTGCAAAATTGTTCAAAAACATAGTTTTAGAAAATAAAATATTATTCTTTTGCACTTCAAGTGCAAGTTTGTTGAAAACAATGTCATTTCTCAAAATACGTAATAAAAAAAATCAGTTGTACTCCAAATGCGAAGAGTTATTCAAAACAATGTCATTTATTAAAAATATAAATATACTAGCATCTATTTGTATTCAATTCTACCATGCATTACCTAGGTTCAAAATTTACATACAAGTCATCATGCATGTCTTAAGATGTTCTAATCTCATTTGAAAGATATGATTTCCCCAACTTATCTCAAAAGAAGGTGTACACTCCCTTGACTTCAACAATCCTTGATATAAGCTCCCTGATTCATAGTTTCCAAACCTTTATACATACAAATATACAATATATTTACTACTCAAGCATATATCTCATATTCAGACACCACCACAACCAAATTCATCCCTAATCAATCATCATAAATTTTATTCTAACATATGTTAATAGGTCAATAATTCACTTACCAATTCAGCACAATGTCTCCTCAACCGTCAAGCTAACCTAACCTTATGTGCAATATTTACATCATTTTCTTCCTAATGTTCCTTTATGAACAAGCTATCTACTTTTAATCATAACTCTCTCTAAAAAAATCCGAATGCCATGATTCTTGTGCCTCCAAAACTAGACTTTCATTAGTCTTAATATATCCAAAAATTACACAAACATCATCTCCTTTTAAAATACAATCTCCATCCAAATTATGCCTTGTTTTTGACAAGAAGCAGACTGGCAACCAATACTCAACCCTCAATAAATCATTATCAATACATCTCCTAACAAAACCGTTTCACATAAGCATTAGTAATACATCAACAATCATTTTTCATGTTTTATGCTTCACTAATTCTGACTCCAAGGTCCTCAAAAATTAGGAAATAATATAAGGTTCCTGCATAGGGGTTTATCATAGGCAGTATTATGGAAACAAGCATAACTCGAGCTCTAGTCACTATTTTGTCAAGACACTTTCACAGAGGTCAAGTTAAGACTTATATCTACAACTTTCATTCTTTGAGTTTTTTAAATTCGTGTTCTAAGAATATGAAAGACAGATAGAAAGAGAAAGATGACAGATGAAATTGAACCAAAATTTCAACTTACCTTGATAACTCCTTTCCTTCTCCTCTTCTCTTTCCCTTTTTGTCTCCTTCTCTTCTCATTTTCATTTTTCTCCCTCTTCTAACCTTATGGGAGACCTTCACTCTTACTTCTATTACCTTTTCATCCATTTTCTCTAGAAAATTCAAGAAGGTTAAACTAATCCATATGTCACCATTCCATTGGTCCATGTGTCACCATTCTATTGGTACATATGTTATCCTTTTATTGGTCCATATGTTACTATTCTATTGGTCCATGTGTCTCTTACTTTAGGCTCCACATGTCACTCATTTTAAGCCTCCATATGTCACCAATTGTAAGGCTACACATGTCACCAATTGTAAGGCTATATATGTCACCATTTATAAAGCTACACATGTCACCATTTTATTGCTCCACATGCCATAAGTCTAAAGTGCCATTTGTCCCAAACTTAAAGGGCCACTTGTCGTAATTATACTCAAGCCACTTTTCATCCATTTAACTGAGTCATTTATCACTTATTCCCAATGCTACATGTCACCATTTCCTATGTATAAATCTGTCTTGCTCTTTAATATTTTTCTTAAACTAGATGCACATATCACCTCATCAATTACTCAATTGTAATAATAAATTCTCAATTCACTAATTATAATCCATCAATCATGTTATTAGTAAATCAAAATGCAAAACATTGGGAATGCACATTCATATCACATTCATTTTCATTTCATATCTCAGAATATGTCAATTGAGTACATATACTATCTTCCAATGTTTTCTAAATCATGATTCATATGTGTATACGAATATGATACATGTGAATGAAATGAACCTCGTAAATTCTTAAATGAAATAATCATGTGACTCAATTTAACAGTTTAATCTCTTAACAATTTTAGGAGGCATGATATTCCATATTTGATATCGTAAGTCTCATTATGGTCCACTACTTTCTTACATACTAATAGCATGATTCATATTTAGAGAAGACAATCAACTTTGCATGAAGAAAACATAAAAAAGGGACTAATGCATAAAGATTCGAGCCATGCAACTCATGAAGACCCAGGTCATGCAATTCACGCAAAGCGACCTGTGAGGATGATGAGGCATTCGAGTAGATGGAATGATTATGTGTACTAAGTTGTTATGGGAATCCCCCAAATCAAGGAGCTAGCATGATTTTTTGTTGTTTGTATTGTTGCATGTTAGTTATTTCTATTATAATGTGTCAAGCTAAGAGAGAGCCATGAATGTTTATATGGATGTAAGAAATGTAGTAATGGAAAAATATATCAACAAATTCTCTACCTTTTCTCTTAACCTTCTGAAGATGTCTCTGACCTCAAATTCAAAACCTACTATCTCTAACAACTGGTGCTTTCATTGAGAGCAACGATATGGCCGAAAACACTCGATCTAAGGAGGTCATAGAACAACTCGAGGAGGCTATCAGTAAGTTGATAGCAAATCAAACCACCTTGTCCACAAATCAGTCTTCCCTTAATGCCAAAATGGAAGAGATTATAGCCAAAATGACCAAACTCGATTCTCTCTCCTTTCTAAAGAACCATAACTAGTAGAATCTTCCCATTCCCTACAACCACAAAATCACCTACTTCCTTCAATGGGATCTATTGAGCTTCTTAGTCACAAGTATCATTTGAAGCTTGAAGTTCCAAGGTTCAACAGAACTGATGCATTGGGATGGATCTTTAAGGTAAAACAATTCTTCGATTACCATAACACCCCAAAAGTAGATCGGATTCAAGTGGCTTTTTTCAACACGGATGGCCCCGCCCTTAGCTGGTTTTAGTTGATGTTTCAAAATGGGTACATCAGGGCATGACATCAAAGAATATGTTATATGCTCTTAAAATGTGATTTGTTTCGACGTATTATGATAACCTGAAAGGTGCCTTGTTCAAGTTGGTTCAAAGAGGGACTGCCAATGATTATTTAATTGAATTTGAGGGGTTAGCCAATAGTATAGTCAAGTTGCACTTGACATTTCTCCTTAACTGCTTCATTTTGGGGTTAACTCCAAAAATATGAGGAGAAGTACAAGCTCTCCAGCCTCTCTCTCTCTCTCTCTTACAAGCAGCAGCACTAGCAAGGTTGCATGAAGACAAGTTGCAAGACATACGACAATCTTCTCACTTTAAAGAGGGGCCTTCGAATATTATTAATCCCAACACTGTCACACCCATTAGTTTATTAGGACCAACTGTTAAGCCACAACCTGCACTACCTCCAACTCCTTCATTCCCAACTTTTAAATGCCTTACACTTGAAGAAATAGCCTTTAAAAGGGAAAAAGGGTTATGTTACAACTATGATGAGAAATTCAAACCAAATCACAAATGAAAATCAAAGTATTTTTTATTCATCGTAGAAGATTATGTGTTTGAGATGGAAACAAAGTCGCAAAAGGAAGGTGGTAATGATGATAAGCTATTGGAGATGATAGGTATCGCAAAAATGGGATCAACCTCAAATAAGCCTTAATGCCATGGCTAGACAATTAGTGCCTGTAACACTTCAGATATTGGTTAGAATAAACAATAATGCTATTAGTATTTCGGTAGATGGAGGTAGGACCCATAATTTTATTCAAGAAAGAGTAGCTTGTTATCTTAATCTACAAACCCATAATACAAAACCTTTTAATGTGCTAGATAGTAATGGATGTAAAATAGCATGCAACCAATTTTGCCTAAAGGTTGAGGTGCAAATCCAAGGTCACAATTTTGTGGTAGATCTCCATGTTTTGCTGAAATTGTTCTTAGTGTGCAGTGGTTGAAGACTCTCGGTCCAGTGTTAATGGACTATGCAATGTTAACCATGAAATTTATCAAAGATGGCCATATGGTGGAGTTCACAGGATCACATTCTAAAGTGCCTGAAATTGCATCAATACAACACATTAAAATATTAATTCAAATAGATAGGGTGTCTAAATATTTGCACATCCAAATAACTTCGACACCAACCCACAAAAATTTTCTCCCACATAATTACCCACCACAGATTCAATAACCCCCTTGATAGATACCAAACACTTTTTTAGTTACTGATAACTTTACCCCCTAGCTGCAATACTTACCATAATATCCACCTCCTTCCAAACTCACTGCCTTTTAACATTCGTCCATATCATTATCCTTTCAACGTATAATATGTATCATAAAACGTTTTAAGTGTTTAGGATATTTTGATTATAATGCATTGAGTTGATCTATCCATCAAGCTGAGATTCTATGTTCCTCTCAACCAATTCCTAATTTGTTCTATCTCATCTCATCAACACATTTTCCTCTGTCCCATTTAAATGTGTGGACGAGATGGCATGAAATAGAGTAGGAATTGGTTAAGGGAAATAGAAGATCTGTTCCCTTATCTATCATGTAACTTCTACATAGGATCTTGTTTTTTGCATCTCTCTCTCTTTCTTCAAATGTTCAAGGGAAAGTTCCCAACTCCCGTAATAGGTCACAGTCCAACGAAATGTTGCCCTGGTGTTCTTTTTTTTTATATAGCTTTACAATATAAAGCATTTGCATGTTTACTTAATTATTTCAGTTGCAAGTTTATGTCTTCATTTCTTTATACAAATATATAAAATTGGATTTAGTACAAGTTAATATAAGAAGAATAGAAAAATCAAGTGAGTAAATGGATTTCTTTATTCAAAATTTTAGCCTTTTAATTATAATAAAATATTTGGAATATTAAAATTTTCAAATTATTTTCTTTAAATGCTGCTGTTACTACTACTACTATTATTATAATAAAAAGTTTTATTTAAAAGCATCTTTACCACATTCATTTTCTATTTTTATTGGGAACGTTTATGTTTTTTTTATTGTAGTTTTCAGTTTTAATTTTTATTTTTCTTTTAAATAAAACAAATATTTGATTGGTTGTTAATATACTCTAATTATATTTTTATCAATGATAATAATTATATATTAGATAAAATTTAAAGAAAAATTATTAGAGGATGATCTTTGAAGAGACTGGTAAGGTTATTTCTTCATAACCTAAAGGTTGCGAAAGAAAACTTAAACAAATATATTTTTACTAAATTTAAAAATGAAATTAAAATGAAAACAAACAAACACTAAATTATACTCCCTCTTATCTAAAAGTCGTTTTAGAGGGATTTTAATTATTCAAAATAAGTGTCGTTTGTGACTTTTCATGCATGTTTATAATTTTACTTCTAAAATTACCCTTTTATTTCTCTCACATCTTGATTAGACATAATATATTTTCAAAGCACTTCAACATGTAATTAATAAGGGTATATTAAATATTTCATTAATTTTCTTAATAAGTATACATCCTTCTAAAATGACATTTATTTTAAATAAAAGGAAGTAATTGTTTTGTTTTAATCTACTATAAATTAAGTGTCTCCTCGCCATGGCTGCTCCGTTGGTCGTCGATAAGTGAGTAAATTGGGTGATTAAATAATAGAGCGATAAGCGGAGTGCAGGACTGTCATGTGCTCTTATCTCGCTCCATCTTGAACATCGGGAATAACGAGGGTAAGTTGCTTAATCTCTAAAGCTTTTGGCACATTGTAATTCTAACAAGATAATGATTAATAACATATTTGATGAAAGACACGCAATTTTTAGTTTATTTTTATTATGAAACACATCAATGGATTTATTTTTATTTTTCTCAATAATACATAAAATTGAATCATATGTTGAAAATTTAATGCTCATAATTAATTTGCGTGCGAGGTAGAAAATGGAAGAGTGGATGTGATGGAAATGACCCACGTTAGTTTTCCACTTTCGGTGGGAGAAATAGAAACAAGGATTTTCAATCAAGCAATATTTTGTTGTCTTTTGTAAAAGTCAAAACAGCATCACGGTGTCTTTGAAAAGTCGGTGCGAATCGGCACGTTTCAGTGGTCCACCTCTTTTATATCATCAAGCATCTCTCTTACTATTCATTTTATTATATCTCACCGTCACAGATACTTTTGTACACTTGTATCTATAATGTGCCCCCCATCTTTTCTCGAGACTAAGCCCAGAATTGACCATATTTATTGCATTCAAAGATTAAATCACCACTAATATTCTACAAACGGAAACTAGTAATCTCTTAATTTCAGTGTTTTGAAAACAAGATCGAACCGATTAGTCGAATCGAAGAATTGATGATTCAAAACATAAAACAGTTCAATTTAGTTCTTATTTTTTGTGAGTAGTTAATTCGTTCATTTTATGATCGGACCGGTAAAAATTACTGAACTGGTGAAAGAAAAAACCGGCTGATTTATTTAAAATGTTTTGATTTTGATGATTTTAACTTGAATGAATATTATGATTAGTAATCTTTCTTTTAATTTTTTTGCTGAAATATATTATCTTATTTTGTGATGTGTTGGTGAACTTAAATTTTTTTTTTTATATTTTGAAGTTTGAAAGTTTAAGTTAAGTTTATAATTAGATAAATAATTAAATAGTATCTTTAAAAATTATTATATATATATATAATATATAAAATAAAAATTTATATTTTTATTAATCATCAGTTCGATCACGGTTAAATTTCAGTTGAATCATTAACCCTTAAATTACTTACTTCTTAAATTCAGTCATCGATCGATTCGATTTTTAAAACATTGCTTAATACATAATCCCATAATAGCTTCTGCATATTTTGAATCCGGTGAAAGACACGTGTAACGCAATGCATTGAAGTGGGTATTTTCAACATCTGTTTCCACATCTCAACAAATTTGAAATGGTGTCGTTTGACCTTCAAGAACCTGGCAATGGACTCAAATCCGATCCTTCAATTGGCTCTTTTCTATTCAAAAGATCAAATGGAAGGGACACATTGCAGTAACCGAGGAAAAACTCTCCCCATGAACAAGAGACAATAATAAGGGTTTGCGAGACCTGTTTGACATTTGTGGCTTAATGGAAGCAATCATTGGGTGAGGGTAATGGTTATTCTTTCACGCATGTGACTCGCGGTTGCACCAACCACTATTTCTGTCAGATTGACACGTAGCGACTGAATTTGACTCTCGTCTCTGTACGAAATATGGAATCCAATTGCACTCTATAACAAACCAAATTCTCCAATTTAATAAATCAATTATGTGTAGACCTGATAAATAGGTGGGTGGTCCGAGTATAGGTACAAGTTTAACAGGTATGGGATCACACGGGTATGGGCTCACGGGTAAATTTATAAAAACGAGTAATGATTTTGAAAATTCATACCCTGCCCAACGGGTATGGGTAAACCCGCTATATATTTGTTTATTTTTCAGTTTTTTAAATTTCAATTAATAAACTTATTCAACAAGTTTAAATTTTCATTAAATGGGCGTATTTTGCGTGTTTATAA
>JANZLX010000009.1:10422138-10437765 GCA_025531955.1 Erythroxylum orinocense | reverse complement strand
CTCCTTACTTGTTTATCCTATGTATGAAAGTGTTTCCTAGGTCTCTTAATCACACTATAGCTGCCATTACTAATTTTCAGTTTCATTGGCGATGCAAAACTCTTAAATTGTCCCATCTTTTGTTTGATGATGACCTGTTACTGTTCTGCCATGTTGATCTTATCTCAGTGAATACCTTACTTACCTGCTTGCGTACTTTTTCCTCTTTCTCTGGGTTGGCAATGAATCAGAGCAAAAGTCAATTCTTTTTATCTCCTGATGTGGATCCTTTGTCCTTTTAATTAGAAACCATTCTGGGGCTTCAAAGGGGAACTTTTCCTATTAGATATCTCGATGTGCCACTATTAACGGGTAGATTGACTCGACGTGATTGTATTCCGCTGTTGGATAAAATTGATGCCCGAGTTAATAAGTGGACCCACAAAGCCTTATCCTACGCTGGTAGAATTCAATTAGTTATTTCTATCTTGTCCACTTTTCAGGTCTACTGGGCTAGTCACTTCCTGCTTCCTCTTTCTGTCATTAAAGAAATTAAGTCCAAACTTAAGAACTTCCTTTGGTCTGGGAAGATTGAGTCTAACTCTCATGCAAAGGTTAAGTGGAATGATCTTTGTAGACCTAAATCAGAGGGTGGGTTGGGGTTTAAACATTTATCTACTTGGAACAATGTCTTACTAGGAAAAAGAATTTGGATTTTGTTCAATGATAAGGAAGCATTATGGGTGAAGTGGGTTCACCCAATTATTCTTAAAAGGTCTACTTTCTGGAGTGCTCAGCCTACTAGTAATAGTTCTTGGAGTTGGAGGAAACTTCTTCAGGTTAGGAATATTATTGGGAATCACTTCAGATTTAAAATTGGCAATGGTTTTTCTACTCTCTTATGGCAGGACCTTTGGCACCCAAGCGGTATCCTCAAGGATCTCTCTACACCTAGAGCTATCAATGGTTTAGAACTTCCAATAACAGCAAAAGTTGCTGACTTTATCAAAGACAATATGTGGTGTTAGCAGGGCGCCACAATTGAGACCATTCGTACACTCCAGCCTTTACCATACCAACCAGATGGGTCTGAGTCGGATCACCTGGAATGGACTGCCAACCCTACAAGAATTTACACTAATACTTCAGCCTATACCTTGATGAGACCTCCTCTTCCAAAAGTCCCTTAGCATAAGCTAGTTTGGCACAAAGGGGCCAACCCAAGGCATGCCTTTATCTTGTGGCTAGATGTCCTTAATATGCTCCAGACTAAGGACCAGCTCCGGTATACTTATATCTTAAATCATTGCTCTCTATGCCTTTCGAATAATGAGTCTTCCAACCACCTCTTTTTCGAATGTTCCTTCTCCAAATCAATATGGTTACAATGCCTCTCCCACTTTCAGCGCAACATTCCTCACCTGCTCAACCTCCCATCTGTTCTCCATTAGTTCAACCAGCCCCCAGGCCATAGGAACATTGACCTTAACATTTTCCTCATTCTTCTTGCTGTTATTGTTTACAGCTTATGGTCTGAAAGAAACCTTAGAACCTTCAAAAATGCAGCTTTGGAAGAGGGGAACATTATTACTAAAGTGATCTTCCAAGTACAGGAACAGCTCAGCTTAAACACCGAGAGAAGGTAAATGGAGGTTGTTGGCTTGTTTCTTCCTTTTCTTGTTTCTTCTTCTTTCTATTTATGCAGGTACCCCTTTTGATGATCGACCATAAATTGTGTTTTTCTCACCAACCCTTCTTGGATGGAAGCTCCAGTGCAATGCCTTGCAGCTGAGATGGGTCCTACAAATTCCATACCTTTGACACTCTCTCCATAGGAGAGTCACTTCTTACTGATTAAACGAGAGTGCTGTAATTGATTGCCTATTCTGGTGTTTGAGTCTTTTATCTTGAAATGATTGTGTTGCTGGTAATCTTGTCTTTTTTTTTTGGCTCAATGGTTGCTAAATGTTTTAGTATTGTGTGTATTGTTTGGTGAGGAGCACAGGACTAGGACTCCTCATACTGCTGTAAGTATCTTTAGTTGGTGTTAGAGACTTTTACTTTGGCAATATCTCGATGTACATAATTTTTCGATAATTTAAATTTTCTGAATTATAAAAAAAAAAGACAAAAAATTGAGCTTTTTTAATAATTAACCATATAATAAATAATCGTGTCATTCACTTGCATGAAGAGATATGAAAGGACAATATCCTCTTTACATACTACGAGGGGCAAAGAGCTGTACTACTTGCAATCATCTTTGGCTTCTCAATAGCAATGCAATAAAATTATCACAAAATTAGCTTTTAAGTATCGTGAAACTCATTTAAAGAGTACAAGACAAAGTTAATCTATTATGCAGTTTATTATTTGACAAACAATCAACAAAATAAGTACAATTCTAATTATGGATATATCCTAACTAAAGTAAAATAATAAACAATTCGGCAAATTACAAGAACTAATCAAGAAAAAATAAGTAGCTGCTAGAAATTAATCTTTAGCAAAAATCATTAGCAAATGTATTTGTATCCCAATCATAAAAATGAACAAGTTAATGGAATAGTTTCTAGCCCTTCTAGTTAAAATTTCTCCAAATGAAAGAATTTTCTAGGAAATGACAATGTCAATAACAAAGCATCAAGAGGTTGATATAAACCGCAGTAATATGAAAAGATTAAAAAGTGAATATTAAGTCAAATAATAATAAACAATGATTATGAGATCGGATAGCTTCAAGACATTACAGAAATTGACCCCAAAAAAAAAAAAATGGATACATTATTTGTGCTGTATTCTCTTATGTTTTGTGAAGTTCCTATCATTATCTTGGCACGATATTTTTTAAGAATGAATGTCTATATTGTGTTGACTCGGTGTAGCCGGCGAAAAGCGTCCGCGAGTGCAACCTTACATTCATTTATGATGCGAGACGGTTATACGCGTTGATCAGTTCAAAAAACAAGTTAAGCTGAAGGTATATTTTGATTATATATAAAATTTGATTGGATCACTTTTTTTAATTTAATATTAAACCTTAAGATGAAATCTAAAGATTTTAACACAAGTGGCATGCGTTGAAATATACTTTACCCAAGCTATAACGAACTCCGCGATCCCAATAATCTAAATCTCTCTTCCTTGGCAACGCGCTAGCATCTCGCTCTCGTAAATCTTTTCTGCTTCTACTAACCTTTTTCTGAGATTATTTCTTTTGGGTCGTTTTTTATTTTTGGTTTGAATTGTGTTTGGATCACTTCTTTTGAAATTTGATTAATTGGATATTGAGGGGTGACTTTGAATTGTTCATTTCTTCATCTTTTATCTTTTTCTGCAGCTGTATTCAGAACTCTTCTAGTTTTTGGATTATTCGATCATTTCTAGGTTGATAGATGTAGATGCTACCATTCTGTGTCTTTCGTCACATGCGATCATTGCATCAATGGGGATAGCAGATAACATTGAGTCTACTGTCAGTTGAATTGTGTATGTGAAGTGGATATATACATATTGTAGGCGATATGGGTTGCATTTCTTCCAAAGAAAATAAGCTGCATAGCGCAAAAGAGAGGCTATCGAGCAGAGGAAATTATGATAGGCGTGTATCCCATGTCAATTCATGCAGCAGAGGCGATGAGGAGGTCCGACTGAATAGTAATAAGTTAGAGAATGGAGATTTGAAGGTTATGCTAATTGATAAAAAAGACTTCGGTTCGTATGGTTTAGATGATCACATTGAGACGGAGGGAATTCCGGGTCAAGATGAGAAAAAGAGGGCGGGGAGTTGTAGAATTGGTGTTAATAGTCATTCCAAATTGACAGTTGAGAAGTGTGATGAAGGGAGTTTGGGTCACCCGAGCTGGGGAAGGGTGAGAAAGAGTAGAGAAGCAGGGCAGGTTGCAGCAGGATGGCCATCTTGGCTAGCCGCACAGGCATCAGAGGCTATCAGAGGCTGGATACCACGGCAAGCTGCAACCTTTAAGAAGTTAGATAGAGTAAGTATCATTCTTCACTAGATCCCTCAAAAATGTTCATCTAATTACATTTTTTGGTTCATCGACAAAAGAGTGTCTTCATCTGTTCAAATTTTTACTCTTGATCTACTAGTTGTATTTTATTAGTCGGCTTACTGACTCTGACACTAAGGAATCAGAGGAGGCATACTTTTTTGCGCGAATCATTAAGTTCATAATTTTTTCTTCGTTTTCCTCATAGAATAAAAACACTTAACAAGTATATACACATGATGATCATAACTGATCCTTGAAGAACTCTATTATGTCCTCAATTTAATTCCTGATACGTCTCACAGACAAAAATTTAATACTGAAGTCTTTGATTCAAGGCATGATATTTTTGTATGGATATGTATATTTATCCAACACAATCCATCCTCTTTAACCCTATTTCCAATCATGTTAACCATATACAGGAATCTTTCTTAGTTAACAGCTATTTTTACAATAAATTTGATCTACATTTGTAAACTTAATATCACTTAGTAGTAACCTCGTCTTTTGTATTTGAACTTGTGTATTCTTGCAGATTGGTCAGGGAACTTACAGCAACGTTTACAAGGCCTATGATGTCACTCGTGATAAAACTGTAGCTCTTAAAAAGGTCAGATTTGACATTAATGATTCAGAGAGTGTCAAATTTATGGCTCGTGAGATTCTTATTTTGCGTAGGCTTGATCACCCTAATATAATAAAATTGGAAGGCCTGATAACATCTGAGAACTCTCCCAGCTTGTACCTTGTCTTTGAATACATGGAGCATGATCTTACTGGTCTTGCCTCTATTCCTGGCATCAAGTTTAAAGAGCCACAGGTAATTGCTTCACACCTAGGGGGTGCATCATGCAGTGCAACCATCACTTGATTAATATATTTGGTTTATTTTACACTGCACCTTCTCAAATTCTCATTATGTTTACTTTCCTGAAGATCAAATGTTACATTCAACAACTTTTTAGTGGACTCGATCATTGTCATAGTCGTGGTGTCCTACATCGTGATATAAAGGGTTCTAATCTTCTTATTGACAACAATGGGATTTTGAAAATTGCGGACTTTGGCCTGGCAAGTTTCTTTGATCCTAAAAGTAACACACAATTGACAAGCCGTGTAGTAACTCTTTGGTATAGAGCACCGGAGCTCTTACTTGGAGCCTCTCATTATGGAGTTGCTGTAGATTTATGGAGCACTGGTTGCATTATTGGGGAGCTATACACTGGCAAACCTATTTTACCTGGAAGAACAGAGGTACAGTGTTTTTAGTGCTATCTTTCATCTCAATTGATGCCCCAATGTGCCTCACAGATGTCTTCTTTCAGTAACCTATGAGGTAAATTTGAATTCTCATAAACCTGGAATTCTTCCAATGGAAACCAGGGATGAGTACTGTGTTGTACTTTTAACTTTCTTAGGCCTTGGGGTATGAAGCATTCTGCAATAAAAACCTTCAACTATCAAATCCTTTCTAGACTCTTGAAATATGGATGTTGTGTACAATTACTACTGCTCAATCACGTGATATTCCTCCCAACATTGGATTTTTGGTGCTGTATGATGATTTACGAATATTCTGGACGTATATGTCCATAAATGCATAAATATATATTTAGCGACAGGTTATTTAATGTTAGCTCAAGTGGTTGTTCCTTTTAGGTCGAGCAATTGCATAAAATCTTTAAATTATGCGGCTCACCGTCTGAGGATTATTGGAGAAGATCGAAATTGCCACATATGTCTGTTATCAAGACTCAAAGATCGTATAGACGATGTATTGCTGAAACATTTAGAGACTTACCTGCTTCTGCTGTTGGGCTTATAGAGACCTTACTTTCGGTTGATCCCGCTCAACGAGGAACTGCATCCTTTGCCCTCAGGACTGAGGTATGCAGATTATGCATTGTTTTATTTAAGAGAGATGAAGGATGTCTGTCTAATTATTTGATTTGAACATCATGAAATCTTAAATAAATAGTGTTCATGCTTATTTGAACGAGACTTTTCATCTTCTTTTAAAATGAAAGGGAAGTAAATTCACATCATACGATATTTTGAAATTCACATGACACAAGATTTTAAAATTTTCTATTAAAATGTCTCAGATTAACTGGGAATTTTCCAGTTATATTGTTCTTTTTCAATGTTGCTTTCTCTTTCCCATACATCGCTTTCCTTTATTTGAAATCAAATTTATAGCCTATGTTATTTTGGTCTACTCGTGGCTTTTGTGCATATGTGCATATGCTATTTGTTTTCATTTTCTGATTTTGTTGGATTACGCAACTATTTATTTGGTTATTAATCTCTCTCTCAACAGTACTTTACAATAGAACCACGTGCCTGTGATCCTTCAACTTTGCCCAAATATCCTCCAAGAAGAGAGATTGATGCTAAAAAGCAGGATGATGCAAGAAGGTACATTCTGTGGATTGATAATAGCTTACTTATATTGAAAGAAACTACAAATACTTTTGTTTTGGAAGTTCTTACTTTCTGAAGTATGATTTGTTTTAGGAAGCAAGTGCAAAAATGTAGATTAGTGTTGTGCTGCTTCATCATTTTATATCCACCTTTTATGCGGGATGAGCTAGGGACTATTGGTGGAAAAACGTAGATCAGTGTTCTGTTGCTTCATCAATCTATATGTGCTTTTTATGTGGAAGGATTATTGTGTAAAAATATTGGCGTAATTCGCTTCCTTTATGTTGCTCTGTATCATTGTTGAATCACAGTGATGTTATGGAATTTTTTTGTCCATCTGCTTTACACTACAAACTGCTCTGGTTTTTCTTTTTTTATCTTGTGCACTGCTTACCCTGAGATGGCAACTATGGTTGGTTTAAAATGCTGTTACATCTAAATTTTTTCAGACAGGGAGCAGTTGTAGGAAGAACAAAAGAATCTGAAGCTGTTATACCATCTAATGCATATCCTGATCTATCATCACTACAGGTAACTCTTAGTACATCGAATAAAATGCTTATATGCTGGGTTGCAAACAGTTGATTTATCAATTATCTTTTGGATTTGCATCAGAGATTTATATGGACAAATAAGTTGAGCCTTGAGATTTTAGATTTATTCGAAACGTGCCCTCCCTATGTCCTTTTTATGCCTCAATAGGTTACACGGGTGGTAGTCAGTGTGTGACAGCTGAGGAACACCCACGATTAATAATTTACACTTTGAGGAGAGGTACAAGTTTGTGATTCTCTACCCAACTAGTGAATTGAAGTTCCTATTCTTTGAATATCCTTGTAGGAGCTGCCAATAAGGTTACGGTGGTTGCTCATTCAGAAGCCCTGTGTCTTCCCACCCATCCTTCACCTCACTCCGCTCCCCCCAACTGCTACGAATAAATAAGTAGAGAACATCTTATCATCCTATTTAAGCGAGTTCAGCCGGGACTTCAACGATCTGGAATTCAGATTGATTTGTTTTTCATCTACTTAATGTTATAGGAGCACCTTTTCATATGCTTACTTCTGGAATATATAAGCAACCTTTTTTTCTTTTGCCCTATCTGTTTCTGATGAATAATTTTTCTTCTTTCTTTTACCATCTTCTCTCCCTTAACTTCTACATCTTATTTTGAGTGATTCTGTCATTGTTCTCTAGATAATCATTGTTTGCTCTGTAATCACAGAGAAGAGATCGTCATAGTTCAAACGGTAGAGGTGAGATACTATTCTCGAAGAAGGAGCAAGCTTCTGGTTTTCTGGATTATTGCTCTAAACAAACTCAAGCTTTCAGAGACGGGAAAGGACATTACTCGGTGCAACAGCATAAAAATGTATCCCATTCAGGACCATTGATCCCTGGAACTGGCTGGACTAATGATGGGAAGAATATGGATAATCTTCATCAGGTCCCTGCCAGAACCAACCTACCAAAAGTGTCTGAGTTATTAAAATCTAGGACGTCATTGCCTGAAGAACATGGGCAATATCATTGTTCCTCAGATCAAAAGTTGGTAAAGCAAGCCAGTAGATTTCATGATTTATTAAATGAAGCGGGATCCACGAGAAAGCAAGATCAAAATCATCAAACACAGAGGATGGCATATTCCCCATCAGGACAAACGAGAAAATCGGTAAGTTCTTTGGCATTTGCCTGTGACTCAAGTGTTTCTAGTTTTAATCACTTCCTTCTTTGGGTTGATGGCTCAACTCTTCTCGTAGCAATTAAAAAAAAAGTTGTTATTACGTTTCTAGTCAATGCAATTCCTTTTCTTGGATCTAAGATTCTACTTTCTTACATTCCATGCAAAATGTCCATATTAGTCAATCATGAGCTTTGACTTGCCTGTATGTTCCAAAAAATAGGAGTCCATCTTACATTTGATGCTTGTCAGTGTCTACAAGTTATTCGAGTCATGGGCATTAAGATGTGTGAAAATTTGGATTCCAATTTTTATAATATTTAACGTTGAAACGTTGTGATGTTTATCATCAGTATGTTCGTGGTCCGAGGGGAAACAAGATTTATGTGTCAGGTCCTCCCTCTCCTTTATTCATCAAACAATGGGGACCAAATGCTTCAAGAGCGCGATCGGGAGATCCAGGAATATGCTAGACAACAACATGACAAGACAAAGTTTGAGATGAGGAATACTCACCGGAAGCAAGAAACATAGAACTTGATGTTTTTCCTGGATGCTAGAGGCTGAGAAATCGGGGATGTAGCCTCAAGTCCTCATTAGTCATGGGTCGACCTGAGGAAACCAGCTACCTCGATGATCCTTGGGATCAATTGCCCAATAGCTCTATTGCAGTCAGCAGATGCAATTTTTCATTCTTTCTTTTCAATATTTTTCAGTTATCCTGTAAGTATACACACACACACACACACATATACCACCGTGTAGCAGCAATACTATTGTACGGGAACGAAACAAAAAGAGCAAGGAACGCCAAAACAACGAATAATCCCCTTATCATAGCTTCTTCAAATCCCTTAACGTATGTTAAAAAGTTATTGAAATGAAAAGCGGATTTCCTAAGCTAGTTTAAGGAATATAAAATGAGAAAACTGGGTTCCAGAGGAAGCTTTACTTTTAGGAAACTTTAATAACTATTACTTGTTTAACAAAACCTTATCTGGCTTCTTCCTTATAAGCCAATTCTCATTTTGCTTATTGCTCCAAATAAGGAAGCTTTTCAAAACTTTAAATCAGTGACCTTAATTTCCCTCACACTCTCTATCTCCACTGACATTTCTCAAATAAGTGCTTCCCTTAGCTTCAAAAATATAGAGAGTGTCATAAAATATCTAAGAATGATCCAAGGGGAGTTAATAGAAGGACGAATATCTTTCGTCCTACTCTATAAACAGCTCCTTCGGAAACCAAAGTTGGAACCATATAAAAAGGAGATATAAAAACTTCTCTAGTCATGAGATAGGGTAACAACAAGGTGCATAATTTAATCTAAAGCTAAGATTAGTGAAACATCAATCTTGTAGGGATCATAAGCTATAATCAATCGACCGTTAAGATGAAATTGATGATTTATGAGAGCTAAGCAATGCTTCTTTAAACACTTCATCTCGTTACACTTGTCTATCTTAATTTTGGTTTTTAAAACATATCATCAAATATTTCATTTTCAAAAGAAAGTCTTTAAGCATCTACTACTTTTGAGGCAGTTGATGCCTCTCACATCCTAAGAAAAAAAATAGACATTGTAAAGAATTTTGGCTCCTTACGCGCTCTTATGATATGTTGGTAATCTCTTATGAGAATCATCTCTAGATAAAATATATCTTAATGTTGAAAAGTCGGATAGGATGGCCCTTTCATAAAGATTATATTGCCCTTAATTTTTTTAGGTTTCTTGGTAGTTTTTTGTAAAAATGGATGATATTCTGCCTATGATGGATTGAAAATAACTATAGAATAATTTTTGAGTTATTTATTTTTTGTATTGATGATCTTGTTTATGTGGAATATAATACCTCGAATGAAGAGTAATGATCATAAGTTTGTAACGCATTTATGACCCATAATAGGTATTATTCTTGTTAATGAGACACCATTTTGGAAGAGCTACAATTCTAACTTTGTGTTAAGACCTATCTAAATTCTCATTTGTAATTTTTCATAATTAGTATATCAAATTAGATATCTCTTTTATCTCATCTTTTATTTGTGATGCTTTCTCTCAAATTTCCTTCTATTATCCATTTTGAATTCCTCCACAATTGAGGTATGATCCACTTCAAAGAAATGAGGACAATCATTAGGGATATTCTTTCATAGGCTAGATGGTACAACTATGTAGAAGTTAAGTCACTGTTGTTAGGGATAACTAAGACTCAAGGAACAACTATAGAGTCTTGCTCTAGATATTCTACTTTCAAAAGGGGTGCTCATCTCAATTTTCACTTCACTAATATTGCCCTAGAGTTAGAGCTCTGCAAATTCGCTTCCTTACCAAGGATAGAAGGCGTAGGGACAAGGTTTAGATCCTTTACTACTTCAATCGGGAAAGATAAAGAAATGGAATACTATAGGGAAAGACAGAGAAATTTGCACATGGTTTTTATTGATCTAAAGAAGGCATATGATAGGGTTCCTAGGGAAATCTTATGGAGGTGTTTGGAGGTGAAGGAGTTCATATGACATATATAAGGGTGATTAGAGATATGTATGAAGGGGCAATATCTACAGTAAGGATGATAGGAGGAGATATTGAGAATTTTTCTATTGGTATTAGGTTACACTAAGGCTCTGCATTAAGCCCTTTTCAATTCATAGTGGTGGTGGAAGAGCTTACTAAGATATTCAAGAAGATGTGCCTTGGTGTATGTTATTTACTGACGATATTGTCTTAGTAGATGAGGCAAAAGAGAAGGTCAATGTCAAGCTATAATTTTGGAGAGAAATATTGTTAGAGTCAAAGGGATTTAAAGAGAGCAAGATTAAAACATAATACTTAGAATGTAACTTTTCAGGCCATCAGGTGATTATCGAAGTAAAGGTCAAGCTATAATGTTGGAGAGAAATGTTAGAGTCAAAGTGATTTAAAGTGAGCAGGACTAAAACTAAATACTTAGAATGTAACCTTTCAGGCCATTAGGTGACTACCGGAGTAGAGGTAAAGATTGGATCAGAAGTTATACCACAAAAGGAGTGTTTTAAATGCTTAGGGTTTATCATCCAAAGCAATAGAGAGATCGATGAAGATATAGTCCATTGTATCAGATCAAAATGGCTCAAATGGAGAAGTGCATTTGGAGTTTTATGTGATAAGAAGATACCACTTAAGCTCAAAGGTAAATTTTATCACTTAATGATTAGGCCAACCATGCTATATTGGCAGAATGTTGGCCCATTAAACAAATACATAATAATAAGCGTTTGGTGATGAAGATGAGGATGCTCTGGTGGATGTGTAACCTTACTAGAAGAGAAAAGGTCTAAAATCTAATGATCAGAGACAAATTAAAGGTGGTTAGTATAAATGAAAAATTGAGAGAGGCACGTCTTAGATGGTTTGGACATGTTAAAAGGAGACACCCCAATACTCTAGTGAGAAGATGTGAGAACATAATATTTAGAGACTGTAAGAAGAAAAAAGGAAGGCCTAAAAAGAATTGGGGGGAAGTGATCAAGAATGATATGGATAGGTTAGATCTTACCGAGGACTTGGCTCGAAATAGAAAACTTTAGTGTACCAAGATACGAGTTAAGTGTCTCTTTTAAAAGAGGACATTCACTTTCTTGTAAGTTACAAAAACTTATGACCTTTGCATTTATTGTGTAGTATGTACCTTCTAGGGTGTATAACTTAGATTGGTCACTATGTAACGTAATTAAGGTTTTGATAGGCATGGTCATAGTTATTCCTATATGGGTCTTTCGTGTTCGGTACAAGTCTCTTTTGGTATGTATTTCACTTAACATTTATTGTTATTATTAGATATGTTCTACATGTACATTATTTTGTGTTATATTTTATTACTCTTGCTTGGTGTTTCTCCTTAGTATTTATTTGTATTGTGTTGTATTTTTGTATTTAGTTTTTTTCATACCTTTTATGTTTATTTTTTTATTTTAATTTATTTCTTAGATATGTATGCACATCCATTTATATTGCAAGATCTTCATGACACATTACATGTGAGTCTATCAGAAATAGCCTCTCTATAACGTAGGGGTAAGTTTGTGTATTATTGGACCTCCCCAAATTTCGCACCTTAATGGGACTTCAACTAGGTGTTGAAGATGATGATGATGACTACTTCAATCGGGAGAGTAGAGATATTGTTATGTTCAATACGCTCACTTCTTAATCTTCATTAAGGTTCATTCCAATTAGCTCAAAGAAGTCATCTCTTTTAAACATTTTACCTATGACCTTCCATGCACCACTTGTTGAACTAAGGAAGGTCTCCATTGCTAATAAAATCTTATAGAGTTTTTAATTAGCATGTCATTCATTTCGAGCCTCAACAAAGGTATTGTATGAGGCAATTCTTGTTTTAAATCAACCAAAATACAAAGTATAACATAACGAATCCTCCTTCCTATAAGCAATAATCTCATTTATACATATTGGTCTACCTATAAAGTTGTTCAAATGACTTAGTCTCTTTTTAAACAACACTCTAAGTGTACATTATAAATGTAAGCCCTAATGGTAACCTGATTGTATTTAACATTTTTCAAGTTGAATCTTTGTTTCTAAAGTTAAAGGAAGATAGGAATGCTATTGCAATAATAGGAACCTACCTCATTATATCTATGAGTTAAGACATTGGATTGGAAAGTGAATAAAAACATGTTATCCCTATTCAAAAGAAACCTAACAAAGTGGAAGATTAAGAGCTTGCACCTTAAGGGAGGAGCAACTATGGGGGAACCTTTAAAGGTAGAAGGACAATAATGAAGATCAGCCTGAGATAGACCTTTAAAAACTTGTTTCCAAATAAGCTTAGGACTAAACCTAGTAGATTCAAGTAAAAAGAAGAAAAATTGAAAGGAATATGTGAAGTCCCTAAAAGTAGAGAACGATTAGAGACTTAACATGGAGCAATAAAAGCAAAGAGAGAAGAGTTAGATGAAGGATAAAAATCATAGAGAGGAACTAGAGGATGGGAACAGGTAGAATTAGGTAAGGAACAAGCACTAAAAGAAGGGCAGGAAGCAGGGGGATAGAGGTTAGAGAGGGAAAGAGGGCTAGATTGAGATGATTAGTCCAGTCAAAATCAAATAGGGTAGAGGAGGACATAATGCTAGAAAAGGTAGAGACTTAAATTGAGATAAAAAATTATAAAAAAACTATTCTAAAAGTGATACTAAAATAAACGGGAAGAAGAAAGACGAAGGTACCCTAGGTCAAACAAAAAACAAACGAGGGATAGGCTTATTGACAAAGACAATGCTGGATCCCATTTCCGGAACCTAACTCTCTTGCTCAAACATACATCTGTTAGACACCGCTTGATTCCATAATCCAACGCTTGCTCTGAAAATCATGAAACTGAGCGTGCATAATCCCTTGAAGGGTTCTTACATTAAATCATCATTAGCCATCAAATTTTTTTTTCTTTTTTTCATTCTCATAACATCCCAAAAATTTCCTCACAAATTGCTCAAGGGTGTGCCCAATCAAAATAGTCACCATGCTTGAACTAAATTTTCCTGCTTGTGTCCAGAATTTGGAAGTCTTCAAAACATAATTTCAATTTGACTTCTTCATAGAAATCATAGCTCTATGTCTCTAGTTTGCTTTAAAAAATGAATCACTTCAATTGGAGCTTTATAGCTAAAGATATACTTAAAAAGCTCAAGTCTGCTCAAACCCTAATTGTGCATTCCTAACCGACCTCTTACTTGTTCTAATACAAACCTTTTCAAATCAACTCCAAACGATACAAATTTTTGGGGACAGAAAGATAAATGTCTTAGAAATCCATCGGTCTAAGAATCACCTCAATCGGAGGTCGGATGAGGGAGTTATGCTCAAAAGAATAGACCATGCTCATATCTTAAATTGATTTGAACCTCTCTTGGCGCGATCGCCATAACTTTTAATATAGAAGTCGGATTGCTTTCGTTTTTGAACCATTAGAAAGTAGACTTCAATAGCTAAAACTTTCATGAAGACCACAAAATCTGATTCGGCCTCTTACATGGTGAAAAATCACAATCTTTCCCGTGCATGTCTGTTTAACGGACATGTATCGGGTAAACTACACCATTTCACCTGAGTTAAACAGACATAGGCGATGAAAGGGGTCCTTTTTGACCCAAGAAGGTCCATTAAACGGACACGGGGCTTCTCCAAATTCCTCCAAACCCTCTTTCAAGCTTCCTACAGCCATCCTAACATCATATACATTTATAAACTTCATAATTTTCACTTCTTATCATGCAAAATCATTTCATAACCATTCAAACATCAAATTAATCTTATCAATCTCTCAAATCTTGTCTCAAATGATTCATCAAAACCACAAATTCTCATCAATTACCCTATCTATTATCAAAGTCATCACATATACACCATATACAACACCCTAACTTGGAACAATCATATCTCTTGATTTCGATGTCCAAAAATTGCAAACTTTATAGCGTCAAAAAGCTATAAAGGTCATCTACAACTTCCAAGAAGAAAATTTTGGCTAATTCTATCTCAAACATTCTAGATTTTTCATGGAAATCAAACATAAATCTTGTCCTTGTTAAACTTGCAATTGTTCCAAATCCACTTCCTTAACTAATGCAATCTCAGTCTTAACTACTCAATTGCCATTCCTTATTTTCCATGGCGTTTCACTTACAAATAATAGCAACTCATATTCAAATTCATCAACTAAATTGGATAACTTCCTTAAGTGAACTTAATTTCAATTTAACCTCATCTATATTTAATTCATTTTTCCACTTCACCTCATTTTATAACCATTTGAATTCTAACTTATCTTTATCCATTCTTAAACCCTCATCTCATTTGACTTGTCACATTTAACTACATCTCATAATTCAAAGACATTTATAATTCCTATTTTCTTTTGCATGACCTCTCACTAATGTGTATATATATATTTACATATACCAACCATTCATACTCAACATTCATCATAGTCATCCATATACGAAATTACATTTCAAAACATACACAATCCCATACTTCATTTACATCATAACTTAAGAGTTTTACAACTTTGATGGCATTTCCAAGCCACAATACAATACCAATATCCAAAACTACTATACAAAACATGCAAAACCCAAAATCCTCAAAATACATGTAAAGCCTTGTTTTACATAAATTAACCCAACATATAACAAAACATGCATATTCTGTAGTGATGTCTTGACCGTCTTTCACTTGGTCCCTTACTCAACACCTGGAGATGGGACAGAGAGGGAGTGAGCTCAAAAGCTCCGTGGGTAACATGCTTATAACAAAATAACAAGTAAAAACCTTTCCAAAAAGTTCATTGTTATAAACATGCTTCTTGAATCATAAAACCCATTTTTTTTTCAAAATTCTTGTCAAGTAATCAAAATCATAAACAACACAATTCATGCATTTTTGAAATTGTTCATAGATCATGAATGCATCAAAACTTGTCACAATTCATAAACATATAAACACATCATAATGGTTTGGGTAAG
>JANZLX010000009.1:10339206-10350687 GCA_025531955.1 Erythroxylum orinocense | reverse complement strand
TTGTATGGATTGGTTATGTTTTGAATGAGTTTGAATAAAGAGAAAGAGAACAGAAATGTATGAAAAAAAAATTTATATCGGAATTTTTCGGATTAGTCTTAGGGTTTCCAACGCGTCTCGCTTCGTTTCTCGATCAATCTTCGTTACCGGATGTCGGATATTCGTTTTCCGTTTTGCTTCGATTTGTATTCCAATTTTCGACCTTTGCTTTCTTTGTTTCGCTATTCGTTTCTGTTTTTCGGTTGGGATCCAGTTTCTGAGATCGGGTCCCAACAGGATGTATAGCTTAGGTTGTTACTTATGCTTTCTTTAATAATATCTTTGCTCAATCATCTTTATCGGTACACGTCCTTCTTATTTCAATCACAAAATATCCTTTTCCAATTCCAACTTAAAATTTGGATTCATTTTCAATTCCTCAATAAGATTCAAAATTTCTGAATCTTCAATTTGGGCTTTGTTAATCTTTTCATGTGAAACTGATCTTAAATTCAATAGCTAATAGTACTTTGATTTTCCCAAAATTTAACTCGACATCTATGCTCTTTATTACACTAGATTTAGTAACCTCAATATCTAAATTTGTGCTACATCGCAATTGAATTTTTTTTGTTCAATGCATCGGATTATAACACTAGCTTTACTGGGAAATACTCATTTGCACAATCATAATATTTCAAGTAACTCTATCCATTGTCTCCTTCTCGTATTCAATTCTTTCAAACTCAATAATTACCTCAAACTTTAATGATCTGTATAGTTATGTACAGATCCAAAATGTTTCACTGTACATATAATGTCTCGAAGCTTTTAAAAAGTTACTATTGTAGTAAGTTCTAAATCATATATCAAATAATCAACTCATATGAAATCACCTTATTATGCTGCATTAAATTTCATCCTAATCTTTGATATGAAACGTCATTATATACAACATAATCTCCAATTCCAAATGATATAATTATCATTAATGTTATATTTCCTCATAATTCTCTTTACGTTCATCAGTCATACAATTTACACGTTTTTTTTTCCTCAGACATTTTTGTCAAAGGGCTAAGATCGGTAAAGACTCCTTAACAACTTCTGGTAGTGTCCAATTTCCAGTAAATTCTAGAAAAATTTAGATCTCTTATATATATTCCTTGGAGTTTCTCACTTCCTCATTACCTATACTTTCTTTGGGTCTCCCAATATGCCATGTTCAGATACTGAACGACCCATCATTTTATTTAATCAAGCTAAGATTCACTCTTATTGAACATTCGAATACATTCAATATATCATCTATGATCATAGCCACTGATTGATCCAACCTTTCTTAGATCGTTTTAATCTTTAATACCATAATATTGTTGATGCATTTGTTAACTCAACTAGATATTTCCAAAACTCAATGTGCCTATAATTAGTTCTCATAATTCCTTAAATAACTAACTCCTTAAATGAGGTACTATTATCTCATGTTATTTTCAATCTCCCAATTGACTTCTTTTCAATAATGATTTTCTCCATTCATTCGATTTCCTCTGATTTCATATTGACTTATTCTAATGTCAATGCATTCATACTAGTTTCTCCATACATTTCAATTTATTTACAATCTTAACTTCCCGTGTTTGAAACTCATTCATCATATCTAATTATATCTCCTGTACATATTTGCGTAGAATATAATGTGGACCTAAGTGCTCCTCACATTAGCAATAATGTCACCTCAAATTCAAGAATCCAATCACATAATTGGATGCTTTACATCAAAAATAATGTATACACTCTCAGTAGCATATTCTACATTTTAGGCTTGTGTCTTCGATAGGAATAGGACTCCATTACTCACTTTTGAATCATTACATTTTCATTTCTAATTTGGTCTTTCATTGGTCATTCTTAATATAAATTATCTTATCTACGTAACCTAGTTCAGTGAAATTCTTCTTCCAAAGAAAATTTCATGCTACATTCATTTGTACTGTTCATACAATCTTTACCAATCAACTATTATCTTCGTTGCATTATCATCCATTATTAATACCTCATGAAGACTAAATTATATTGTTATTACAAGGTCATAATGTTCTAATTACTAAAACTTAATGAAGTAGTAAACATGATTACTGTCGCATATGCTTAGGTGTGTATCATCAAAGTCATCCCATTTTGTCTAAAGATTTATCTCCGATAAGTCACTAGTTTATGTCTTACACAAATGATACTTTGATCTCCATTGATCTTAGACAATATTTCTCTCTTTTTCCTTGCCCATGATTGGGGTATCCTTGCCACGATCATGACAGAAACCTATTTTTGTCAGGCCACTATCGTGCCACTTTCTTCCTCGCATTAACACACATACTAACATCGATTATACTCTAATTTTCCAGAATTTATCTTTTCTAATATTACATTATATTGAGTGCATTAACTCTTCTCATTTGATTCATCATCTTTTTCTTATCTCATTCATAAATAAAATCCCATCTTATACGCATTTCTAACTTTCTCCATACTACATATCATTCATCTCACGAAAAGTCATTTATGACTACTTCATTTCCCCTTTACTCTTTCCTAATTTTTGTCTCATTTTCCTTTTTCATTTTTTTCATCTTTCATATGTATATCCTCAATCAATTCAGAATTATTGAGCCATAATCATTGTGAAACTCTTATCTCAATTCCACTAATAACTTCTTACGGTGCATCATAGCTCTTATCACATTAATCGAACAACTACTTCGGCTCCAATTTCCTTTTCTTAAGATCATAACAAAGTTATGTTTTCATTGCATTCTACTTGTACACTCTAATCTCATTATTTCTACTTATATTCTTGTATTCCTCAAATAATCTAGGATAATACATTCACATCTATATCACATTCGGGGATATATTACCAGAGTACAATGTTGATAGCATATTCATAATACATTCACCAATACAAGTGTGTTAAACCTTTATCTGTCATATCTAACCATATACTATTTCCCATTTCTAATTATCCACAACTTTCATTTTCTCACATTCTAAAAGAGCATCATTCTTCTCACTAATTCTATCAGCTCAAACTCTTAACACATGCTCATGTATGTAACTCATACACATGTGACTCAAGCTAAGGATTAGTTGCTACTGTCTACTATGACATGACTAAAATGCATGTAACTTGAAACATATTTCAAAAACGTCCATATAAGATACTACTTCTGGGCTCTAATACCAAATTATAGTGCCTCGCTCTCGTAAGACAGGTACCCGCCATCTTGAGTGATGTCCGAGTACTACCTCCGCAAGAGTGACATGCTAGAACAATCAACCACTCAGAACTCAATATATTTTTTTTTCAAAAAACTAGCACAAGCGTATACGAAAATTAATAATCAAAATTCGGCCCATACGTTTATTACATAACACCAAAATCACAATTGTTATTACACTTTGATCAATCTCATTTACAAAACATTTCCAATTTCAAAAGTTATTACATACAGAGATGTATTCAAATACACATGATACAAAAATTGTGGAATATATTCTTTTATACAAAAGCTAATGAACATACTTATGCAGACGCGAACTGATCCTAGCATCTATTTCTTATTTTTATGCAGTGGCAATACTCTCATTAGCCTAACGAGGTAATTCTTTAGAGCCTAAAAAATATTGCGAATTTTGCAAGAGTTTTTGCAAACTCAGTGAGTGACCATCCTTGATGGCTTACTTAATCACACAACACATACAGTTCACATGTTCATATAATTCACATCATTTCTTTAATAATCATATTGAATCACATACACTTGAAACATATCTCACATTCAGAAATTAGTCAAATTAGGTAAATCATACATATCGCATGCATATGCAATGCTTATGAGACTCACTTTCAATTTTTTACTTTGTTGTGACCGAGTCCCTTTTTCACTGGCCCATATCCCTTTTGGATACCAAGCTGAATCAGATAATGTCCCAAATCCCTTAGTAGATACCAGGTACATTCACAACTGAGTCTGAGGCTCTTATCATATATCGAGCTTTAAGCCCTTTTTCACTTACAACTCCGGTTACAACTGCCTTTATCTTTCATGCATTCATGTAATGGAATGCATCAAACACATATGCTCAATTAGTCACTTTCTTTCAATTTACACATTTTATCAGACATAAGTCTGACATTCAACATTTAAGTTGAGAATACACTTATTTCTTCTCATTCACAAATAAGTATCACTTCAATAACGCATTTATGCATCAAGTCTCGGACCTCCATTGTCCAACATCAGCATAAGCAAATCGCATTCATATAAATTATATTCACATTTCATAATAATCATAACTGTAGTCATTCAATGCAGAATTGAAATTAAAACAAGCAATGAAATGAGACTGTCTAGGTCAACTCACTGTATGCTCCAGATTAACAATTGCTTCAAAGATCCGGAAACGTCTGAATGTGAACATTTATCCTGTACATCAAAATTATGCAATACACACATTGCATACACACACACATTAACAATTGCACAGTTATAAGTATTTCTTTATGCACAAATATGTATATGGAATATGTACAATGAATGCTCAATGACGATCCCAGGTATCTTTTCAAATTTCACATCTTATGCACATTCTCATGTTTAGCATTATTTGCCTTCATAATAATCAATTCTCATTCACTTTTACTGGATACTCATTACTCAGCTCCTTTGAATCAGAATCACAATCATATGAACCTCTTCATTTACATTAAATACATGTTTTTGATTCTTTAATACCAACAATTCATTCACTAATGTTATTCTAACATTATATAATCATACAATATCCAAATTCTTATTCTTTCCTATATCACCTGCAAAATTCCAAACCTTCGGGTCAATTTTCCATGATCATTCTGCTAAGGTAAATGAAGTAATTTGATAACACTTTCTTCTAGAAAAATGTTCCCTATTGTCTTAAGTTTCTAATGACACCAAAATCATTCAATTTGGTTAAGTAATTTGAAAGTTATAGGCAAAATATTTTTAGATTGTTTTTATACTAAAATAATGCCCTGTGCTCAAATTCCATCCAGAAATTGAAATTCTTAGAGACTGAATTAAAAATCGATTTCATCAGACTTTGCATCCCTATGTCTCTAGTTTACTCCAAATTAAAAATCTCTCATTTGGATAACTACAAAGCAAGGTATAGTCAAAATATCGAAACATGTTTAAGCTATGCATGGAAAGTTGGTCACGACGAACTTTTCTTCCTTGTGAATTTCTACAAGTTGGCTATGGTGAACCCAAGAGTTGGCTGTGGTGAAATTTTCCAGTGAGGAAATCTTGGAAGTTGGCCGTGGCGAACTTTCACAGAAGCTGTTACATTTTTCTAGATTCTAACTCTTTACTCACTACATTCACTACCTTAATCTTGTCTATCATTTCTAATTCAATTTCTCCTCATTTTTCCATTATTCTAACTCCATTTCAACTCAATATCATCCATAAACAAATTATATTCCATGATTGGACATGAATACTAATAACAGAACATACAGATATATACACATTCATCATCAACTTCCTCACATATCCAACTTCATTTTCACTTGCATTTCAATTCTAACTATCACCTTAATTCTTCTCATTTCGTAATCTATTACCCATCAAAACACAAAAGCAACATATGAATCTATACACATTTCTCATCCACTATTTTGCATATACCCATCCTCAATTTATGAACATTTAATCTCTAACCATCGTCAAATATGCTTCATTCAACAAATCAAGAAGGGTTAATGCTTACACTTACTTGTTTAGCTTCAATATCTTCAAACTCTTCAAGATCTCTCTTATCCCTAGCTTTCTTCTCTCACATATGCATCATCATTCAAGGGTGCTAGGGTTAGGTTTTTAGTAAGAAATGAAGAAAGTAGCATGGCTAGTGATGGAAGAAAGCAAGGTTCAACTTTGAGGTTAGATAAGAGCGTGCCGTAGATGGAGAGAAGAATGACGAACATGAAGGAGATGGATAAATGAAGCATATGTCGTGAATGGGCAAGTGAAAGACCATGAAATGGTCTTTAATTAGGTAAAAGAATAGTAAGTGATGATGGTAGTGACACTTGTTAGTTTCCTATGATCTCACTTTTGGTCTTTTAATCTACTAGTCCATTTATCTCCAATTTTCAACCCCAATTTCCAATGACATAAGTCATTAAATCTTAATGTCACATATTAAAATTTCTACTATCATTTAACATTTATTTCTACTACTATTCATCAATTGTTCTGTTACTTGGCATTTTTCTTAGTCTAAAAATACCCTTAAATTTTAGAAAATTTCCAATTTTTCATTAATAATTCTGAGTCAATAAATATACTCTCCAAATCAATTTTTAACATATACAATTCAAAAATTAAAAAATAATCACAATTATAGATCAATGTACCCAGAATGTCAAAGAATGCATGTACTATCATTTTAATGTGCGCAAAAATTCAAATTCATGTGCATGTATGCTAACATTATGCATAAGCATGAAGTGCAATTTTCCAAATTCTCATTATTATTTCTCAATTATAGAAATCTAAGGTTCTACCCCCTTAGTATAGGAACACGAGATGTTACATATGCTCATGGAGAATTTCTTGCAATCAAAAGAATATTGGAGCCTTATAGAAGATGGCATACCTGCAATAACAGAAGGAGTGCAACTTAGTGAAACACAAATGAAAGTCATTAATGATGCAAGATGGAAAGATATGAAGGCGAAGAATTACCTTTTCTAGGCCCTTGATCGATCCATTTTTGGAGACTATCTTGAACAAAGATACCCAAAAAACATTTGAAACTCCTTGAAGCAAAAGTACCAGGAGACCGCACGAGTGAAATGAGCACAACGACAAGCGCTTCAGAAGGAGTTTGAGATGCTAAGCATGAAGGAGGGAGAGCCTATCAACGATTACATTGCACGCACTCTCACCATCGTCAACAAGATACGAGTTAACAAGGCAAAGGTAGATGATGTTGTAGTCATTGAGAAAATGCTAAGATCGATGATGCCCGGGTTCAATTATGTGGTGTGTTTTATTAAGGAGTCAAAAGATCTTGATGCTCTTACAATTGACTAGCTACAAACACTACAAAAAAATTTCGTTTATTGACGGATATTACTGGCGGAAAATGTTTGGATTCTGTCGATAATACAAGTTAGCGACGGAATTAACCAACAGACAAAGGTGTCGTTAAAACGGCCGTTAGTAAATTTACTAACAGGCATTTTATGTAATTGTTGGTGAATATACTGACGGTTGGCTGTGACCGTCAGTAAATTTACCTACAGCCTTTTCCTTTTCGTCAGTAAAATTTCTGACGGTTATGATTGACCGTCAGTTAGTACATCGATGGTTCAGCAAATCCTGATGGTAAAGCTGGCAATGGCTGTCAATATTACTGACGGTTACTCTTTGTTCTGTCGATTAATATCTTATATTTTACTGGTAATTTGTGGTGTTCCATTGGTAAATATAATGGAATTTACCGACGTACTTATATTTTCCGTCGGTAAATAATTTTAAAATTTTTTAAAAAATCCTGACATTAACTTTTATTTCATGATCTTATGACTAATGCATAATTTCAATAGTTATGAATTATCTGTACATAATATTTTAATTTATTTATATATTTAATTTGTTTAACAGAAAGTTGATTGATAATATAAAGTTAAAATTATCTTTATTGATAATTAAAACATTAAATTGTACATTGCAATAGCAGTTGAGAAGTATGAGCCATGAACCCCATGCCGTGAATGCTTTGACATTAATCTAAAAATAATTAAAAATATAGTAATTAAACTTTATAATAAAAATACCAATAAATGTAACAGTCTGATAAACCTTGTATTATTTGGTAAGCGAATCCCTTGTTAGACTGCCCGTATCCGCTTTGGTTGACTTTTCTGGTATCACGCTCCTCAACTCTTCATTTATAGCTTCAATCATTACATAAATCTAATTCGTCAGGCTTTGAAGTCTAATTGCTATCTCACTTCCCATGGAGCAGATCAAGCACTCCCATCTACAGGTTAGAGGACTCAAGCTACACGTAGCTGAGATAGGAATTGGTACGTACAGTTAATCTAATACCATTCATCTTTTAACGAGATTTCTTGGATTGGGCATGATTGAATAATTGTTGCCTTGTGTTGAAGTTCAGGTCCAAAGGTGGTGTTGTTCCTGCATGGATTTCCGGAAATATGGTACACATGGAGGCATCAGATGATTGCCATCGCCGATGTCGGCTACAGAGCAGTAGCTATTGATTTCAGGGGCTATGGACTCTCCGAACAACCAGCTGAGCCTGAGAAAGGGAACATTATGGACCTTGTGGATGATGTTGTTGGTCTACTTGACACTCTAGCCATCGACAAGGTAAGCCATCCAATACTTGCTCAAAAGCCCCAGCTGACCAGAAGTCTTTACTCAAAGTACTGTTCGTCTGATCAACAGTTACCGGAGCCCTTCTTAGGTTAGAAAAGGATCCAACTTCTGTTTCGAAGATGAAGAGGGGTATTGAATTTGGGTCAAACTTGATATATATTTGTAGTTCAAATCTCTTATTCAGATCTTGTCGTGACACAGCGAATCTTATTTCATGTGGGAAAGGGTTAATTTTTCGGGGAGTTTATGTCAGCATTCTAAAATGATTAGTACTAAACAGTGTTTATTCCAGACCCAGACCAGAGAGAGGTAGATTTACTGTGCATATTCCGATGAGATTAGAGATTGCAGAACCTTTTATCTTGCTCATGGTATACTTTCTTCAGGTTTTTCTAGTTGGGAAAGATTTTGGAGCTCTAGCCGTTTACCTAGTGGCAGTTCTTCACCCCACCAAGGTGTCCGGAGTTATAACACTTGGAATCCCTTTCCTGCTGCCAGGTCCAAACGCTGTCCAATCTCATATGTTGCCCAAGGGTTTCTACATTACTAGGTGGCAGGTATATCCTATGTATGTTCTTTGAGTAAGCGGATGATCTTAACTCTGAACTCTTTTACACTTCCTTCTAATTTACCAATTTCAGGAACCAGGGCGGGCTGAAGCAGATTTTGGTCGGCTGGATGTGAAGACAGTGATTAAAAACATTTATACACTCTTTTCAAGCTCTGAGGTGCCTGTAGCAACTAGAGATGATGAGGAGATCATGGACTTGGTTGACCCATCTACTCCTCTACCACCATGGTTTTCTGAGGAAGATCTTGCAGCTTATGCGTCGTTGTATGAGAACTCTGGTTTTCGTTACCCCTTGCAGGTTCCGTACAGGTACGAATTATCTCTTGTTAAATGATGTCTGAGCTGGGAAAGCTCCGCCGAGTCATTGGCTTGCTATTTCTTCAATCATCCACGTTCCCTGGTCCCTATGCATATTTTGGATGAGTTACAAAACTCAAGCCCTGTCATCTCAACTGCTTTGGTCCTTTTATGCAGGAGCATGCGAACTGACCTTGGAATTCCTGATCCAAAAGTTACAGCTCCAACCTTGCTGATCATGGGCGAGAAGGACTATGTCCTAAAATTCCCTGGTATGGAAGACTATATACGGAGTGGACAAGTAAAGCATTTTGTGCCCAATTTGGATATCGTCTTCATAGAAGAAGGGAACCATTTCATTCAGGAGATGCTTCCGCAGCAGGTCAATGAACTCATTGTCAAGTTTCTCAACAATCATACGAACTAATATGGATGTCCCATGTGCCCCCAATGCCCTGATTTGTACCCGCATGTGCATTCGACAAAATAAGCAAGAGTCCTTGGGGGTGGCTGTGGTTTGGATTTCGTATGTTTGAAATAAACGTTGAGAATGTGCTGTTTTCTTGTCTCAATGGTTTCCAACAATGCGCCAGTGCATGGGGAAAATCTTGGCCAAAAGATCGTATTCGCTAATATCTTGTTCATGGCTTTCCGGAGAAATGAATAGCTTAGGTGAGAAACACAGGGACCATTTCTGGGTGAACATGAGCGCATTCATTACCATGGTGAAAAATATTGCTAAGCTCCTACGGTTGACATGACAAACCTTCCACTTTGGTAAATAATCAACAAAGTAAAACTGATCCAAACTCCAAGTTGGAGCCAAAAATGGATGAAGCTCTCTCCCGATGTGCTACCCAATATTAAAGATAGAATTCCTTCTTAAAATGAACCACTTGAAGCCGATTGAAATCATAGATCGTTCCTCTTATTTGAAGAGTAATATGAGAATATATAGCAGAATCCGATATCTAAATAAAAAAATTATAATGTTATTAAATAGCCCTTTGTTTCCTATTTTTTTTAACTTTCTTATTGTAGTTTTTGATTTTTAATATTTTAATTTCTGTTTTTAATGAAAGCAAAAACTTATTTAATTGCTAATATCATATAAGTGTATTTCTATTACTGATAATAAATAATAATAAATTAGATATGATTATATTTATGAATAAATTAACTGCTTAAATAATATTTATTTAGAACAAGCGTTTAATTAATATTTTAAAATTTCAATTATTAAAACTAAATTTTTGTTTAGAATTAAATATTTGATGTTTGAAAATTTTAATTTCAAAATTTAATTTATTTAAAGATATATTTATTAACATAGTACTTTTAAAAATATCTTCTTTTCCAAATAATGTTTTATAAATTAATTATAAAATAAAATAAATTTTTTAAAAAATTATATTAGTTATAATTCTTATTAGTAATTAACATTAAATAAATAAATAATATATATTAGTTAGCAATAGAATTAAGTTACGAGAAAAATTAGAAAGACAGAAATCAATTTTTTATGGTTTTTCATAAATCATGAAAACATAAAGAAATTAAAACAAAAAACATAAACTATAAACTTTTAACTAAATAACTCTTTTACTAAATTTAAAAACTAAAAACAAAAAGTAAAAAAATATAAGTAGAGCCAAACATACCTTAAAAATAGATTAAAGATGTGCTTGTAAACAAGGACGAATCCAGAAATTATTTTGAGTGGGGCAAAATATTTAATCTACTCTTATATTACTGAAAAAGATACAAATATTTGTATATTTGATAAACAAAAAATTACATTATTGTCTTGAGCTTCATACATATAGCCTATTACAATCGTTCCTTACGAGTGCTCATATTTTGATATCGTTGTAAAATTTTCTCATTGTCAATACTATTGAAGATATCTTTCTCAATATATGTGATCATATAGTCATTTATCCAAGAATCTTGCATTCGATTACGCAATCGATTTTTCACTATCTTCATTTCAGAAAATGCTCTTTCCACCGATACAGTAGCAATAGTCAAAATCAAAGCTAATCTCATAATTAAAAACACCAAAGGGTACATAACATCCTTTTTTATTTCAACTAGCTTATTGACAAGATCACTAATCACATTTAATATTGAAAATTGATCATCAGATTGCATATCAATAATATAATTATCAAGTTG
>JANZLX010000009.1:10298707-10309803 GCA_025531955.1 Erythroxylum orinocense | reverse complement strand
ATTAAAATATAATTATTTACTTGATTAATTAATACAATTAATTTGTTATCTTTTATTTTTAATAAAACTTTATTTTTTGATTTAGTTTTTATTTGAAAATTTTTGTAAAATCTATATTTTATTTGGACCCTCCTATCTTAAATTTCTAGCTCCGTCACTGAGTAGAGCAAACGATAAAGTAGTAGAAGCTGAAACAGAGAGGTGGAAAATAACAAGGAAGGACTAAGAATAACTTGGATTTAAGGAGCAGGACCAAGCAGAAAGCCAAAGCCAAGGATTATAAGAGATAACTAAAGGAGACATGCTGCTCACTTTACAAACCTTATTTGTTTAGGTTTAAATATTGAGTTAATTAATATGGATATAATGCAGGCTTCAGGAAACTTGCAAGACACTTTGATGGATGAGTTGTGTAAAATTCTTTGTTACCTTTTTATTTTTTAATATTAATAAATATAAAATATAAATTCACAAAAAAGGAGTAAATTTAGGTGGAAATATGGTCATTTTACTATTTAAAAAATTTAATGTGCCTTATTTTTAGGGTTGATTACCAAAAAAAGCTCAAATTTTCGTCAAATTTTCAATTATAGCCCAAATTTTAAAAAATAGCAATAAAATGCCTAAATTTTTAATTTTTTAATTATAACCCGAGCATCAAAAAATAGCAATAAAATGTTCAAACTTTTAATTTTTTTCAATGCTAGCCCAATGTTAATGTTTCCATTAAGTTTGCTGACTTGGCTTGTCACATGTTTTAGAAACCTTAACTATTAATATACGTCAGCTAAAACTAACACAAAAAAATGAAGATTAATTAAACAGCATTATTATTTAAAAATGACCTAAATCAGCTTACGTAATTCCAACAACCTTACACTTTGATTTCAGTTTTTTCTTTTATTTTCAGTTTGTTCTCTCGATGCCTTATCATTTGATTTTCATATTACGCAGCCCCGATGCCCTCACATTAAAAGTATCAGGAGAACGAACTAAAAATAAAGAGCTTACTAGTGCAATACGTTGTAATGCAAGAGTAGTTTAGAATATCAAAAGAACTTACAGAAAACAAAAGGCTGAGAGCATCGGAAGAACAACATATAACGTCATATTAGAATTGAAGAAAATTAAAAAATTGATTTTATTGCTACTTTTTAAAATTTGGGCTAGAATTGAAATTTGACAAAAGTTAGGGCTATTTTTATAATTAACCCTTATTTTTAATAAGAATGATGATATTTTTAGTCCCTTTATTATACTTAAATGCTAAAAAATCTCTATTTTCATTAATTGTACCCTTTAGTATCAACTAGATCTCGTGTCAACGAAATTTTACTAAAATATGGACTATTTCCTTAATTAAGTGTTTTTATTAATGAAGTTAACAAACTACCAAATATAATATATTACGTCGGCAGAATTTTAACATGATAGTAATCACGTGAGACACATGGGGATGTAACGTCAAAACATGATGACAGGTATGACATTGTGTGTCCACATTGTGAAATGAATATATAATGTCATAATGATGCTAACATGTCAACTACATTCATGTCTCTCATCAACATTTTAAAATCAATACACTTTGTGTTAACATGTTAACTAAACGCCTAACGTTAATAGTATATTAACCTGTTATTGTGATGTCATTACGGTTGTTCATTATCATTTGTTAATATGTTAATTGCCTGTCTAGTATTAATATATTAAGTTAACCTTTAAATGTTTCTGTGTTTTCTATGTGTATTGGATTTTCATTACCATATAAACTCACGTTTACATACATTATCGAAATCGTAATGTACATTTTCTTAGCCGCAAAATTTTAACAATATCAAAACTAGAATGGGGCAGATAATTAAAGTACAATTGTGTAAAGCAATAATGAATTGTCAGAAAGGCAATGTTGTACAAATTGACTTTATTGTGATTTTATAATTTTAGCAAATTAAAAAGCATTTTGTCCAAGTTTCTAAATCTATAGGAAGTGTTACAAACTCTAAAATATTTTCAACAAATTCTTTTTATTGTTCAAGTTTAGAAAGCATGGTTTCTAGCTTTTCCAACAAGCAGAAACATTCTATTCTTTATTACTAAATATGTATTTCCCAACAAGCAGAAACAGCTAAAACAATAAACACTCTAAATTGCAGGATGTATCAAAGACTTGCATGATATGACAAAAAATATTTAACAGAATATAGTTGAAATCAAATACTGGAGTATATACAAAGCACACCTGTGAATGTTACTGTTATTAAGATTTGGATATTTTACAGGGAAGGGACAGTTTATATAGATTCTTTTTTAATGCCATTAATTTCATGTAGTTTTTTATCTTTAACGATCTAAAAAAGTTGAGGCAAAACGCTTTCATTTTCCCTTGACATTGCACAGCAGGGTTGAAGCCTCATTTGTACCAAATCACCTGCTTGTCTGAAAAAATAGGTAAATGTAGCAAAATTAGAAACACTGATGTTTAGCTCAAATTTGAAGGCCTCAACTTACTATAAATCCCATATTATATTTTCCAGAAGTAGTAAAACTTTTGCGCAATTAGAACAGCAATTTATACGAGCTTTGCAAGTAAATAAATGCATTACCTAAGATCAAATGCAATTAAAAGGGTGGATGGGTTGGTCGGTTCCAGAAACGGTTCAAGGCATTGAACACAGCAGAATCAGGTAAAGCTCTAGAGGTTTAGGATAATGTGATAGCAAATTATAGCCAGCATAACAAGAATAAACCATATTTACCTTCTCATTAATCCTTGTACTCCAAGAATCGTTTCTTGATCCAGTGACAGGATTACCAACAACATAAGTTGGTGTATCAACAGCATTGTTAAGGAGCAGAACCCTGTCTGAACCATAATCATCATCACTGTCATAATACGCATGTGGTCCAAGAGCCTTTAGAGCCATTGAGAGCAAGAAAGAAAGTCCCTGAAGATAAATGGTGTAAGGTGGTCAAAATTTTGAGAACCATAAAATAACATATCAGGTTTTCAAAACCTGAAGAGTCTCGGTATCCTGCATTATCATATCAATACAAGGAATCATCTCTATTTTCCATCTCCTAATGCATCCAGAAATCATTGATCAGTCCAGTCGTAGTGTATACACTGCGGTCAGAACACATATATGCGCATGTGGGCACAGAGTACTGTGAGATTCATTCTTTTAACTATTTAACTAATATGGTTTTCATAAGACACGTGGACCAATGAACACATAAACCTCACCCTAATTCTTTCTGAATAAGATGCCTAGAATGGAAGTGTTTATCTGTGTCCATAGAAGGTAGAAATAGAAGGTAGAAATAGGGGAGAGAGGAGACGAAGATATAGACACAGACCTGAATACTAAGGATTGATAATCCTATCCATTTGCACATCTCAAAGTTTGATTGAATGAAATTTTTGAACTCATTGAAACTCCCACTTGGGTCCTTTGGGAAGTCCTGTTGTAAAGTGGGATCAAATGGGCAAGGAAATCAAATTAGCAGCATCAACCTAAAAAGTTTATCAACCAAGAGAAAGATAAATATGCATGCACAGGAGATACCTCTTCCCAGTCCCGGTTTAGAAACACATCAGTGGTCAATCCAGCCTCCAGCATTAGGAGCAAGAATATACAGAACATGTACTGAAGCACATTAAGTTCAACACTGATTCTAATAGCTAAATCTCTATGTTATGAAGTCAATGTTTTAACTATTAATGCTAACAAGCTAAAAACAGGATAGCACACATGAAGAACAAAGATAATTTTTACACCTAAGCAACATTAAGATTCACATGTTTCCATCATTGTCAAGGAAATCAACTCCAGCAATAAAAATATGCTAAATTCACAATGAGCTAAAAGGAAGTACGAAGGAGAAGGGAATTGGGGAAACAGAAAATTACAACACACGGTTTCAGAGAAACAAATCTTTACGCCAATTAAACAGTGATTTCAAGTCAATACAGATAGTTCAACATCTTTACACTCACAGACAAATCTTCCTGAAAAATAGTAAAAAGTCAGGAAACTATAAAAGTTATAGAAGAGATGTCAGAAACAACTGCATATGCAAAACCTGTTCATTGTTTCTTATTAAAGTAAGATCTTGAATATTGATATCTGTTAACTTATTGTCATATTCGAAACTTTGCAAGTATCTGTCGGTAGCATTAATCAGTTCCGATCAACCGCCAAAATTCAATTACTGTATTGATCAGATAATTACTTCAAGCAAAAGGTATTTTATGGAAGAAATGTCACCAGTTGATGCATAAAGAAGTTCTAAGAATACATATCACAGAAAGCTCCAATCTGTTAGATGTCTCTAAAAATGAAACAGAAACAGAGAAGTTTTATGTCTTCAATAGAATCCATAAAAAGAAGCCTGACTTTGGCAGGTCAAGAGTCTAAAATATATTGTCACCAACGGGAATCAGCAAACCGAGATTACTTTGATTCTGATATCTATTAACCATGGAGAAGGAGACTTGAGCAAAAAGATACTAGGTAAAGGCAACAACCATTAACTGTTTCGGCAGCAAGATGCCCTATGCAAGTGAGCACACACAAAGTGACTCCGAACCCAAGTGTAGTGTAAATGAACCTGCATTTTTTATGAGAAGACATGTTTAAATGGATCTGAAAATAGACAGAGGCTAATGAAAATATTTAAATGTGTCATACGGTAAGATAAAACACCCACAACTTGAGCACATAAATCTTCCTTTCTATATGTTTTAATTACCAAAATCACGAGATCTTATACATTGGACCAGTGCTTTTCAGATGAGGTATTTCTCAGGATCATCGATCCTGCATGAACCACTACTAATGAAACAATTCTATACCCTCCCCAAATACTTATTCCAACCAAAATTCACAATAATAGGATTATGATGCACATTAATCCGCAAATATGCTTTTCAAAGAATTTATAACTGCACTACAGGACACCTCTGGTCTAAAAACTAACAGAAACTTGAGAAAGACAAAGAAAAAAAAAAGGTAGTACCTGACAAAAGCTCAATAAAGGACAACCAAAATTACATTTGTATGAGAAAAACTTTAATATCCATAGGGCTCCAACACGCACTTAATGTTTTTTTTCATTCCATGATGCAAGTCATTATTGGTAATCTAATTTGGGATTTTAGGGATTCGGTTTAGTGAAGAAAAGAACATAATAGAGAGAACAATAGAGAAGTCTGATTATCGAGAGAGAAACAATTACAGTTAATTCGTTACCTTCTTCCTTCCAACCAACAGCTATATCAACAATGAACACAACCGTTACTAATCATCCGATCATATCTGTACACTTGGTGTTATCCTACATATTCGTTTAGCTACTCACAACTACTCCTTATACTACATCGTCTTCATCTTACTCACCCTTTTGTTTCTGCTACGTCCTTTCTATCATTTCCACCTCTATCAATTCCTTCCTGCTCAAGAACCTTGTCCACAAGGTTGACATCGAGAAAACATTGCTGGATATCATACAAAAATTCCCAAGAGACATCGAAATCGCGAGGCAACGACCATTGGACCAAAATCTAAATAGTTGGTCAATTATGTCACTTGACCAAACGATGGTCTAAAACAGCCACCGGCATACGAATCTAAATAGTTGGTCAATTATGTCACTTGACCAAACGATGGTCTAAAACAGCCACCGGCATACGAATTCCAGAAAACAAAGAAAGTAAGCGTGATGAGACAGGTACCTTGTCAAAAACCTAGTGCTTCAATTGAGATACATGAAAAGTAGGATGAAACCGACTATCAGCTAGCAAGTCCAACATATATGCAGCAGACCCCACCTTTGCCAGAATTTGGAACAGTCCATAAAAAATAGTAGACGGCTTCTGGGAGCTCCAGTGTTAAACACTATGTTGAAGATAGGGCCGAAGTTTCAAATAGACCCAATCATCTACTTAAAAAATACATTCCATTCAATGTCGATCCGCCAGCTGTTTCATGCAATGTTGAGCACACAGTAAATGAAACCGAAGTACATTCACCATAGCCTCCTAATCCAACATCAGCTGATCCACTGCCAAAACCGATGAATCACCTGCCATATACGGATTATATAAAGGAGGAGGAAAACCATAAACAACCTAAAAAGGTGTCATATTAATAGACAAATGGAAGGTGGTATTATAACACCATTTAGCCAGCAACAACCACCTACTCCAATTAGTCGGACAAACCGACATCATGCACCATAAGTACGTCTCCAATGTGCGATTCAAGACCTCTATCTGGCCATCAATTTGAGGATGATAGGCCGTGGAGAAATGCAACTTCACACCTTGAAGAGCAAATATTTCTCTCCAAAAATGACTGGTAAAAAAAGCATCACAATCATTGACGATCGTACAAGGCATTCCATGCAATTTACACAATGGATCCATAAAGACCCTGGCAACCTTCTCGAAAGTATAAGGATGGTGTAGAGGTACAAAGTAAGCATATTTGCTCAGTTTGCCGACTACCATAAGAATCACCAAGAACCCACCTGACAACGGAAGACCCTCAATGAAATCCATGCTAATATCCGTCCACAGCTGTTGCGGAATAGGTAAAGGTTGGAGTGACCCCAGTGAAGCCACCAACTCATTTATTTTTCTCACACACCTCACATTTATGCACAAACTCGCGAACATCCCTCTGTAACTTGCGCCAGAAAAAACAAAAGAGCTGACCCCTTTATAAGTTCCCAACCACGCAGAATGACCCCATGAGCAGAGGAGTGTGAAAATTCAATAATTTTCTGACGCAAACTAGGTGAATTTCCCACCACCAACCGTCCTTTCCAACATAAAAGATTATCAATCCAGGAATAAAGCAAACCTTTATATTCGGCATCCCGAATCTGCTGCAACAATTGCTGAAGATCAAGATCTTGGTTCCAACTATCTTTGATTTCAGATAGCAACTAAGTTTGTACATGAGAGATAGACAATGTAAAGAGCTCCGAACTACTAACTCGTGACAAAGAATCAGCTGCAGAATTGTCAACACCTTTCTTATACTTAATTGAAAAATCTAATCCCAAAGGCTTCGGTAACCAAGTTTGTTGGAAAGGAGTAGTAATCCGTCGATCCAACAGATACTTCAGGCGGTGATGATCCGTCTGAATCAAGAAATGTTGCCTTGTACGATAGTGAGACCACTGTTTCACTGCCATGAAATCGCCAAGAATTCTTTTTCGTAAACAGAAAGATGCTTGTAACGAGTAGATAGTGATTTACTGACAAAAGCAATTAGGTGATTCTCCTGCATCAACACCGCACTAATACCATCCCCACTAGCGTCTGCCTCAATGACAAAGTCCCTTTGAAAATTTGGTAAGGCTAGCACTGGTGCAGTAGTCATAGCATTCTTCAATGTCAAAAAAGTGCGAGTTGCATCCTCTATCCAAACAAACATGTCTTTCTTCAAGAGATTGGTTAGAGGCTTACTTAGTTGGCCATATCCACGAACATACTGTAGGTAATAACCACACAAACCCAAAAAATCTCTAAGCTGTCGAACAGTTGTCAAGTATGGCCGCTTTAACACCACACTCACTTTCTGAGGGTCGGTTGAAATGCCCTGGCCACTAACAATGTGACCCAAACATTCCACCTGATCCACACCCAACAAACACTTCGATAGTTTAACAAACAATTGTTGATCAGCTAGAATTGTTAAAACCAAACGTAAGTGTTCAAGATGTAGCTCAAATGAAGTGTTGTATATCAAAATATCATTAAAAAAGACTCAAATAAACCGTTGTAACTAAGCTTTAAAATTTTGGTTCATGAGGCTCTAGAAAGTTGCCGGAGCATCCATTAGGCCGAACGGCATTACGAGAAATTCATAACGCCCATTATGCGTCTGAAAAGTTGTTCTGTAAATATCATCTTCTTGCAGCCTTATTCAATGATAGCTAGCTCTCAAATCCAGCTTGGAGAAGTAACATGCCCCATGTAATTCAGCAAATAACTCCTCTACTAAGGGAACTTATCCTTAATTGTGCATTCATTGAGAGAACGGTAACCAATGCAAAATCTCCATGATCCATCTTTTTCCTTGATCAAGAAGACTGGAGCAGAGAAAGGGCTAACACTTTCCTGAATTATTCCTTGTTTTAACATATCTTCCACCAAATCTTCCACCACATTCTTCTGAACTCCCACATACCTATAAGGTCTAAGGTTCACAACTTCAGTTCCCTCCTTTAAAAGAATTCGGTGATCATGAAACCGAGGAGGAGGTAAGCCTTTTGGATCCTCAAACGCTGTCTCAAATTGTTTGAATAACTTCTGCAATTGTCTATGAAAAATTGATGGAGCTTCTTTAACATATGCTACCACCTCCGACGATCTCAACTTTTCTGGAAAACCATCGTCATACTTCGACTAGACAATCTGAGGAATAATCATAAAACAACATACTACATCTCGGATGCTCCATTTTGCCAAATTTTTATCTGGTATTGGTAGCACGTTTTGTCCGACACTACAGAGCTCTATTTCTTCTCCACCCCAACAAAATTTCATCGTCCCTTTCTAATAGTTAAAGACAATGTCATCTAATCGCGATAACTACTGTACGCCTAAAACCGTATCTGTTCCCCAATGTCAATAACTAAAGCATCAATTGAAAACTCTCTGCCAACCATTTGCCACTGTAAATTCCGACAAAAGTGATTGAATCGCAACTTCAATCCCCCTCCTACTACAATCGGCAACCCAAGTACCTCCTCCAACTTCCATCCTAAACGATGTATGACTTTGGCATCGACAAAATTATGAGTATTCCCACTGTCAACCAAAATATGTATAATCGAACCATTTAACATACCTTTCACCTTGATTTGCTGGAATTTAGCTATAGATGTGCCAGACATAGCTTGTAAGGAAATGTTCAGCAACTTTTCTTCTTCAGCTAGTGTCTCCTCAACCTCGTCCAAGTCATCCTCCACCACATATATATGCAACACACATTTTTTGGATCGATGACCCTGAACATATTTCTCGTCACACCACAAGCATAAGCCTTTAACCCAACGCTCATCCAACTCTTTACTTGAGGTCGTTTTTGTCCACTTGACGTCCCTATCTGTCTTTGAGTGCCTTGTATTTGCGTCAGTAGTAATCCTACCGGTTTCTAGACATGAGTATAATTTCCACCGTAAGAGGACCCTTGTGTATGAACTGATCCCCCTACTCCACAATGCCGCACCACCATCTCATGTTTTCTGGCTAAATCATAAGCCTGCTGAAGGGAGCGAGGATTCCACAATTTGACTGAATATTCTATTTCCACCTTCAGTCCTTTCAAAAACATACTAAGTAATGCTCTAGCATCACAAATTTTTGGGACAACATATCAAATTCCACGCAATATTCCTTCATTGAGCCTCTCTGTTTGAATTCCTTAAGTTCTCCAATCGGGTCTTCAAAAGTTGAGTCTCCAAATCGTTGTTCTAAAGCTATCAAATACTCACCCCAACTAGGTGGCTCGCAAGTCATTTGATTTCTCATATACAATTCATGCCATGCAAGCGCCTTCCCTTCCAAATACATGGTGGCTAATCCCACCTTCAAATCAACCAGTGTATGATCAAGTGAAAAAAAATTGTTCACATTTGAACACCCACACCCTTAAATTCTCTCCTTTAAACACCAGAAGCTCAATTTTACTACTTGTAGGAATGGTATATCGACCTCCATAACAAACGTCACCACCTCCATTCTTTGGTACCCTTTGGTTCCCTCGCGTTCCATGCTCATTGCTTTCAGCTTGGAATAGCTGGGTAATCCATTCCTTCAACTCCTGCAAACTTTTTTCGAGTCTAGTTCCAACTCATGCATCTAGTTACGCAATTCTTCCTCCACGCACCTCCATTCTTGACCCCTCGTGCCTTCTGCCATTTCGCAACGTTAGCTTTGGCCCAAAAAGAGCTCTGATACCACTTTGATGCAAGTAATTATTGTTAATCTAATTTGGTATTTTAGGGATTCGGTTTAGGAAAGAAAAGAACATAATAGAGAGAAAAAGAAGCTGAACAAGAGAGAAGTCTAATTATTGAGAGAGAAACAATTACAGTTAATTCGTTACCCTCGTCTTTCCAACCAACGGCTATATCAACAATGAACACAACTGTTATTATTCATCCAATCATATCTATACACTTGGCACCATCCTATACATTCGTTTAGCTACTAACGACTACTCCCTATAGTACATCGTCTTCATCTTACTCACCCTTTTGTTTATGCTACATCCTTTCTATCATCTTCTTCATCCATCATTTCCACCTCTATCACGCCACCACTCCAAAAGCAACTCAAAATGAGTAGACAAGAATATATCAAAAACTAAAGAGTGGCAAACAGACTTCAAAAAGTTGAGAGCAACCCACACAAGGCTATGTTTGATTGGACGTAAAGTTTTTAATGTAATGGAATGAAATAGAATGGAATTGAATTGTTTATAATGTAATGGAACGTAAATGGATATAATATTAGAAAATTGTTGTTTGAGAGGGATGAAATGGTTCATAATATAATATAGTGAAATCTTGTTTAGATGAAGAGTTTATAACGAAATACAGTGTAAAGTTGTTTATCATATTACATTTCATCCTAAATCTCTAAAATCAGAAGTTTTCATTTTTACTGTTTAGGATGGAATGAGATGTAATACGAAACTCACCTCTTCCATCCTATTCCATTTCATTCCATTATAAAACATCCTCCTAAACTATGGAATAATGTTACATTTCATTCCATTATAAAACTACTAATCAAACGTAGCCTAAAGAAGCAACACTTGCAACAACCATAAACCAACTTACTAAATCCCTGGTCTTACGTGGTTTGGAAATTAGAGGAAGGCAAAGTTGGCAACATCAACATGCAAGAAAAGGTCGGTGTGTTTTGACAAGTATACTAAAAAACGGTTAAGAAAATCATAAAGCAAAGTCCCCAGAACCTAACATCATAGACTGTTTGACGTAGTGTGGGAAGGAAAAACAAAGATAAGTAGAATAGAATAGGCTATAATTGAAGTAGATTGTAGCTGGAA
>JANZLX010000009.1:10246698-10266581 GCA_025531955.1 Erythroxylum orinocense | reverse complement strand
CATAAATACAATATGAATCTCATAATTATAATCTCATTATAATTTCATTTGCAATGTATAATTATCCCATGGACTTTTTCATATATATCTAAACATGTATAAGATAAAGAATGCCTTTAAATAATTTGTAACTAAACTACAACCAAAGCGATTGGCTGCAAGGCATAAACCAACAACTTTCCCCGTGGACTCCTTCATCCTCTAGTTAGCTACATTTCGTAAGCTTCCTACACTGGATAAAATCTAAACTTCTGAAGCTTGTGATCTAACATACAAGCTTTGTAATTCTTTACCTGAGTCTCATGAACATCTCTTCTTTGCCTTTCAATGCTCGTATATGCTTAGGTCCTCTATTATGTTCATTTGTAAGATTTCATTTAACATAATGGGGTGAAACTGTTCTTTAGGCAACCAAATTGAATCACTTGAAGAAGGAAGATTATAAATTAGTGAAGCTTGCTGTTGGAGAAATGATAAAAATTTTTAAAGGCAAACTAAGAGGTGTGCAATGTGATAAAGCTCTTAACATTAAATGCATATGGGACCTAATTTCTTTTAAATACAACACCTCCAATATCTTATGTGAGCTTGTCACTAACTGGTCCCTGTAAAGGACTGGGAACTTACTGGGTTTCACCAACTGACAGGGTTTCATATTAGCTTTTTAGCTTATTCTTAACTTTAATTTGTATTATAGTTTTGACTATGGTTTCTGCCTAGTAGTTTAAGCTTAGGCAAACCTTATATGTCGAACCTCATTCATTAGGAGTAAAATTCTTTTACTTTGTAAATAATAATAGTAATAATATATTTCAAAACTAATATTATGATATTGAAACTTTTAAAAAAGGGATGCGTTGATTGATTAGTAATTTTAAAACATTTTCAAGTTATAAAAAATAAAGTATAGAAGGCAGTAAGACTTCAATAAGTTAGGTCAATTTGCAAAAGAAAAATATTGTAAAGTAAAAGTTAATGTAATTATATTGCAAATTAATCCTTTTTTTTTAATCTATTCCAATCTTTGAAGCTCACTTGGGAATTTTGAACCAATCATCTCTTTAAAAATAAAGTGAAAAGGTAGCCTTCATGTAACTCCGTCATTTAAAGTGAATGGAACTTTTACACTTATTCTTCAAGGTGAGAAGCAACTTAAACAAAGTCTTCCATTTTATCATAAGTGAATAAAAATCTATAATTCTCAACAATATTACAAATATAATAATTTAAGTAAGGAAAATATTATACTTAATGCTAACCCTTACTCTTTCTTCATTTAATAATAAATTAGGGGAAAAATCTTTTTTGCTTCTCTAAATTAATGCATATTAAAAAAAATAATTCATTTCCTTTAACAAATAAAAAAAATCTATTTCACAATTTTATCTCACTTAATTAACCAATGATCATAATTTGTAACTTTCCTTAATTAGCAACTAACCTTTGGTTAGCCAACTTAAGTTTATTCGATAATTTGTCAAAATATTCTAACAAGCATTCAACTAGTTGACTCCAAATCAATTAGCTAATAGTCCTTGTAGAATCGATCCATATTCCCCAGTGCTAACTATAACTAAATCCTGCACTTGCAGTTAAAACACAAAATATATACTATGCTTTCAAAGTCAATGAAGCAACAAATTATTCCATCTAATTAAGTCAATTCCCATTCTCATTAAGGGTAGTGGTTGAAGGCAATACATGTGTCTTTAATTATGTGGGATAATTTAATGGAGAAGTATTTAGAGAGTCATTTCCTACCAATAAAGACTATGAAGCTTCAAAATGTCATCTTTACTGCATATTTCATGACAATGAGACACTTTACAAGTCATAGGAGAGATTCAAGCAAGCATCTATTAAGTAGGTGCTCATACCATGCATGGTTTCCTACGTGGTTGCAAGTGCATATTTTCTATAATGGTTTGGCTTAAGAAATGAAAAAGATAATAGATGCAATAGTTAGGGGAACTAATTTTAACAATAGATCTAGTTGAAGAGATGGTCATGAATAACTATCACCGATGATTAAACAAGAGTTTAGATTTCCAAATTGGACTATTAAACAATTATATCAATTTAAGGGGGCAGGGATCCTTACCGAACAAGATAGAAAGTGAACTCGAATGAACAACTAACAACAATGACCATGGAGAGTGGTAAGGAATTGATAGAGGGCAAGGTGCAGTAGAGTATTTCATCATGCAAAAGATAAAGATTATCAGATGATTTGGGATTGCTTGTGTTAATTATTCTTGAATTGGGGCCAAAGTTGAAGAAAAATAGGCAAGAGTCCATCTTCTAAAAGAGAAAAGACGATCAACATCTAATGTTGTGTTTCACCAAAATTCAATTCATTGCACTAATAGAAGTATGGATATAAATGTGTCAACAAATATGATGAACACCCAAGGTTGTGTTTTACCTCTCTTTGTTGCAACTTTTAAATTTAATATTTTAATTTTAGTTTATATTTTTAATAAAAAAAACTTGTTTTAATATTAGTATGAAATTATAATTTTATTATTGATAAAATTAAATGAAATAAAAATTAAAGATACGAATTCATTTTTATACAATACTTATTAATATAATTTATTAAAATAAATTTATTAAATAAGTAAAAATTTATAAAATCTTATTTCTAAATTAATTTATGCTTACTAATAATAGATATTTTAATTTTTATTTCATGAATAAATATTTTTAAATTAAATTCATGTATTCTAGAACAGCAGAACCTAACAGAACGTTGATAATTTAATAATTTTGAAGTTGTAAGTGGACTTATTTAAAAAATAAATAAATCAGTGCTATACAATGCCGTAACAAACTAAATGCAAGTCATTATCAGACAGAGCTAAAGAACTCTAGGCAAAATTGAACCTTTCATATTAACTTGAGTTCCAATTAATACCCTTTTTTTTTGGGTGAACAGTTCAAAATGTTTTGTCAGCAGTTAAGATTCGAGGCCAAAATTTAGAACTATAAGAGGACAAGAACCTAGATTAAGTCGATCATTAACAAGAGTATCAACATATCATAATACAAAAGTTCAACATCAAAGTAAATAAAACTGCGAATAGAGATAATCACGAATCTTGTAGTAATCTTCGCATAAAGGGCCTTCAACGACAACCTGTTGGGTTCCAGAACCACCACCCTGCTGTAAACACAACAACAACAAATGCACAACGAAAAGATAAAAGAAAAATTCAGGACAAGTTCTATAATATCTTCAAAATTTTAGAAAAGTTCGCGGGAGACACCTTCTGCCCCGGATTGCCAACTTTTCGCAATGTCACAAATTCTCCACACCGTAAAGCTCCACCGGCAAACTCTACCTGCAAAAATCATAGCTCCTTATATTTGAGAGAGAGCATCAAAATATTTCTTGGAGCAATGACTCTAAACCACAAGGGCAGTAGTTGAACCTTGGAGGAGGACAGCAATGATGAAGTAACAATTTTTGCATTTATTAGTGGTGAGACAGAGAGGATGGTCTCAAAAGTGTTAGAATACCTGAACACCTTTGCTTGCAAGAAATTGTTTGAAATCAGCCATTTTCAAATCACCCACAAGGACAGATTTGTGATGGGGTGGTGTGGTCGAGATAGGTAGTAAAGACAATGTGCCATTTTCGGTCTTCCCTACCTCAGCATCAACCCAAGCAATTTCATAATCCCCCAACTAACAATGCAAGTATGAAAGACAATGAGAAAATAAACACAGGTAATATCTGTCCAACAACATAAAATATCAATGAACTCTGGTGCTACCTTTTTGAAAAGCACATTGCTCATCAGATTTTCAGAAAGTTGCACCTACATGGAAAAACAATGAAGTCCAAAACTGATCACTGAAAATTGCTGGTATGGTAGATAAAGAGAATGTACTAGACCAGATATATGTACCTTATAGGCACAAAAATCAGAAGTAACATCAACCGTCTCTTCAATTTGGGGTGAATAAACATGAGGGCAGACGTGTTTCAGGCAATGTTGTTTTAAATGCTCGGTGGCCTCTGCTGATCCATGAACCAAAACCTCCACACAAGGAAAAATAAACAAGTATAAATAACTTCACAGGGATCTGAAGCTTCATAAATCCCTGTTCTCTAAGCTATTTCAAAGTTGAAAAAACAAAAAACAACCCTAAATTACTCTAAATATGCCCTAATGGAACTTGCATTATGTTTAAGTTACTTAATATATAAAGGCTAGAAGAAACACGAGCCACAACATCAACAAACTGCATATTTTCAGCTTTCATGTAGTCTGTTGTGCTGAATCAGAAATATATTTAGTGTATGAATAAGTAGAGAAATATTTTCTTACAAGTTTTAGAGGAGCCACATGAGCAAGTATTGATTTAATTGACCGCCCATCAGAACGTCCTTCATAATCGATGTAAATCAAAGAACACCTTACTTGTACCTGATCAACATTGTGAAACATGGATTCAGGAAACAGCTAAATTAAGATGCATAAACCAATATAAAAAAGCACTCTTAAGATTGTAATTAAAATCAATATTTATACTTCCTAGCCAATAAAAACGGTGATAAAAAAAGCCTAATTCCACCTGAAAAGCATCGTATAAGGATTATTTTGCTCTTGCTGTTAGGTAATGTGAGATATTTAAAACACTTAATACATCACTTCATGCTTAGAAATGGAGAACTAAAATGTGAAGTTTGCAACACTAGATATCTGTGGTGAACCAGCATCTAGTATATAGGGCTGACTCCTACCATGATAAGACTGGACCTAACTCTACTCCAAAGGGTACCTTCAGAGGGGAGGATTGTCCAAGCCCAATAAGGATTATTTTGCTCATAGTTTAAGAAATGTGGGATATTTTACCACACTTAGCAATCTGTACATGAGACAGAGAAGCCCACAATGAAAGGATCAAATCACGGCAGTATAAGGGAAAATTTTCCATAAAAGGAGGTGTTTGTAATTGTTTTTGCACGAGGTTCACTGAGCAGTGAAAATGGTGGAGATACTACATAATGGAACAACTAGACTCCCACTAGAAGACAATATTTTCATCCACAGTTCATGATGAATGTTAATTACACACACTGATCATAAAATGGTGTTGGCTTACAGGAAACTGTTTGAAATATAAAACAAAATATAGCACATCCAAAAATGTACCGCAGCACTTCCAGATTTATGCTGCCTGGCAAACAAACAGCAAAAGACATCGACTATAAAACCCTGGAGAGTAGCATGAGCCAGAATTCAACTTACAGCTAATTCACTGGAAACAACTTTTGAAGGTCGTGTATCGAGTATCAAATTAGCAGATCCTTCATCAAATTTTCCATTAGCATATTCACCAACCTGAGATAATAGCTGGACTATTACTAACATAATAGTAACGAAAACGACAAAACAGATACAGCAGTCGGAATATGAAATTTAAATTATGTAGATCATCATGTACAAAAAGCATGCGTTAGAAACTGAGTATCAACAGGATGATGACACAACCTAACTGATACAGGCACAAGGAATGAGAAGTTTCATGCAGAAAAACTTACATGCATAGCTGCATGATCCATGTCTTCATCCTTCACGATATAATCATCAGGATTTATTACTTCACCAAAATCATCCCATTCAGAGTTACTTTCAAAGAATGGAAACATCGGGGCAACACTTGTGGATGGAGAAACAAATCCATCAATTAGTATGTCCTGGTATCCAGTTGCATGTGGACCAACCACTGGAAGATGCAATAAGCAATTAGATAAGATAATGGTAGTTAGATAAAGTAGAATGTTAGTTGAAAGGCACAATATAGATCCAATCAATAACCTAAAAATGGTTATGGAAGAAGGATACCATCTAATGAAACATTCATGTTTCCAGTATCGATGACCATTGGATCATTCAAATTGCTCTCTGGAACATGAGATGTTTTTGATTCTTCCTCTTTTGCAAGACTAGCTTTGAGCTCCTCTTCCTTCTTTATTCTCTTTTGTTCTTCTTCATAAGCAATTAATTCATCACCAACCAAAGGAACCCTCTTTGACATTGTAACTTTAACGGCTTTTGGAGGTGGATCAGCCTGAAGCATACGAGCCAATGTACCAAACTACAGATGCAAAAAATGTGTGAGAGTATGCCTGTTTAATACAGGAAATTCCAAAACTTGGAAAGATTATAGAGCCAAGCCTCAGAAATAAACATGATGGCCAAGAGCAGGAAGAGTTAGCCAACACATGTACCTTTCCTAATGTAAGGTGTAATTGACAACATGATGAGGAATGAAATCAGTTCTATTTACTTAGTTATCAAGATTCATCATTTGAAATGGAATTGAGATATTTTAATTTTTCATTACTAGTTTAGTATTTACGTTGATTAGAAAATAACAAGAATCCTTATTAGAGTATATTCCTATTTTTGAAGATTTAGTATGAATTCCTATTCTTTTTTATTAAGGTGCCAAAACTTGTATCATATATATGTATATCAATGCTTCACTAATAATGATAGAGTAAACAACTTTCCTTTACTCCGAATGATTTTTAACTAATTAAGAGTGATTCCTAAGCTCTAGAAATAATTTCTATACATCTACTGGTATGATTCTACTAGTTTTTTGTACTTCAAATTCTAGGTGTGATTCCTAATTCTTAATATAAACTTTGAGAATGATTCATACACATATCCCTTTGTTTCAATGCGTAATATAACTTTCCACTTTAAATTTTTCCATCAAAATATGAATTCTTCTATCCATCCGACGTCAGTTTGGTATCAGAGTTTTGGTTCAACAATGATTGCAAAAAGTTAAAAGCCATGTAAAGGATTATTAAGCTATCAAAAGCAGGAGGTTGGACAGCCTTAAAGCCCATTTCCAACAATTTACAACTCCCATAATACAAACCATAGGGGTGCTACTAGACCTATCACCTTGTTTTGTTGGAAAACTGACAAGAATTGCCTAAATTAGTGGGATCCAAATCAATTCCCTATTTTTCATTTATTACCTTTTCTATTTAGGATCCTGATTTCTGGGTTGATTTGCCTAAATATTTCCCTATTTTGATTGTATATATTTGTATAGTCCAATCAATAGAAGATATAGAAAAACACATTCATAGAATTCTGTATTTCATGGTATTACAGTCTAGCTTTCTTGTCGGCCACTTAAATTCTTAAAAATATTTTTTCCTTTGCTACCACAACCATGTCAAGAGTTAGCCTGCCACCATCAACTAAAGAATCTTCCAGAGATTTCCCTAGCAATACTAGTGGTATAAGCTTTTCTTCTTTAATAGATGTTTACCCAACACAAACTAAATGGGTCAAATTTTCGTGAATGGTTCCAATCTGTGTCGTTAGTTGTTTGAGGGAAAGGAAAAGAAGGTCATTTTTACCAAGAGACGTGGGAAGCCAAAAACTCTATTGTCATGGCCTAGATGATAATCCAATGGAGCCTCAAATCAGTCCCACTTATCTATATTATAAGACAGCACATGAGATCTAGAGGGTAGGACACAAGATGTATTCAAATTTTAAAAATACTTCTCAGTGTTTTGAAATTTGTTTAACTCTTCGAAACACAAAGCAAGGAACAAAATATGTGACAGAGTACTACAACAAACTAATTGAACTTTGGCAAGAGATGGATTTGTTTTATGGAAATCCATGGAAATGTGCTAATGATGGGGTACTCTATATTCAAGTACTTGAGAAGGATCGAGTCTTTGATTTCTTCAAGGTTTAAACAAAGATTTAGATGAAGTACGTGGGAGAATTTTGGGAACAAAACCCCTGCCATCACTTCGAGAAGCCTTCTCCAAAGTAAGATAGGAAGAAAGTGATGATACAACACCCATGGCATCCATGATTCAACGTCCCATTTTTTTTTATTACAAGAGTTTCTTGGATGCCAGATTATTGACATTGGTGCATCAGATCATATGACAGGTTCACTCACCTTTTTTTTTGGTTATAAAAAATGAGTTGATAATTTGAAAGTCACTGAGGCTAATGAAAGTACTTCTTTAGTGGTTGGAATTGGAGATGATGTTTTTAGTGCATTTGTCTTGAAAAATGTGCTCCATGTTCTTAGTTTAAGATATAACCTTCTTTCCGTTAGCAAGTTAACTAAAGATCAAAATTGTACAGTAACCTTTGCGTGTGACCATTGTATTTTTCAAGATTCGTCTTCGGGGAAGATGATTTGCAATGTTGAGGAACAAAATGGTCTCTACCATCTGATTGGTTCTCCTACACCAAAAGCACCTATATCTCTTTCTGTGTCTAGTTCATCTAATTTTGGTGTGATTTATGGCATAAACATTTAGGTCATCCTAGTTTTTCATAATATGAAACATATGTTTCTGAAGTTGTTCATCAATAAAGATCTTTCTTCTTTTTTTTGTGAATCTTGCATTCTTGCAAAACAACCTAGGAGAAATTATCATGTTCATGACTACAAAACATCAAAATCTTTCACCCTATTAATAGTGATATTTGGGTGGTATCACAAGTTGGTGATTTAACCGATAAAAGATGGGGTCATTACTGTCATAAATGACCACACACGAATCTGCTGGGTCTACCTTTTAAAAGAAAGATATTAAGTTGGGTCTATTTTTCAACAATTCCACAAAATGATAAAAAAAATGTTTTCGAATCTGATGTCCATATTCTTTTCACAGATAATGGAGGAGAATATTTTTCACACATTCTAGGGAATTATTTCATTGATAATGAAATTTTTCATCAAAGTTCATGTACCTATGCATCTCAGCAAAATGGGAGTAGCTGAGAGAAAAAACCATCATTTGTTAGAAGTTGCCCAATCAACTATGTTTGAAAACTTTGTACATCATCAGTATTGGGGTGCTTATGTGCTAACTACTTCTTACCTTATTAATAGGCTTCCTTCCAAAACTCTAAATTTTTAGACTTCTATTAGTTTTCTCAAAAAAAAATTTCCTCATGTTAGATTATTTAATTCCCTCACTCCTAAAGTATTCGAGTGTTCTGTTTTTGTTCATAACACTCTTCCTACATGGGAAAAACTTGATCCAAAACCCATTAAGTGTATTTTCTTAGCATATTCTCCTACTCAAAACGGTTACAAATGTTATAATCCACACTTGAAAAAAATTGTGTTATGATGTCACATTCCTTGAGAATCAGTTTTTCTTTTCCAATGCTTATCTTCAAGGGGAGAATTTAAATGAAGGTAATTATTGGGACCTATCTCTAGACTTGTTTCATTACCGATTCCATCACTTTGTCTCCATCCTTACAGCACACACCCACAAGTGACTCAGGTCAAGGGGGAGAACCACCTCAACAAACACAACAGAGTGAACTACTTGTTTACTCAAGGAGACCATAAGTTACTCAACAAAACCAAACATATAAACCTGAAGAGGATCCCATATCACAAGATTCACCTCAAGGTACTATTACAATAGATGATCTTGACATTCCCATTGTTATCAAAAGGGGGTAAGGTCTCGTACTTAACATCCAATTTCAAACCATTTGTCATATTGCAACTTGTCTAATAAGGATAGGGCATTTGTCCCTCAACTTGATAAATGATAATGTGAAAACTCTTGCCAACATACACAAGGCATTGAGGGATTCAAGATGAAAAGCTGCAATAATGGAAGAAATGAAGGCCTTGAAAGAAAATGACACGTGGAAAATTGTTGACATGCTTGAAGGAAAAAAAAACTAGTAGGCTGCAAATATGGATCTTCACTGTGAAAGTTGGTTCAAATGGGAGAATAGAGAGATACAAGGCTTGCTTGGTTGCTCAAGGTTATACACAAACCTCCAGCCTTGATTATGACGAAACTTTTGCACCTATTGCAAAATTGAATTCGGGTTCTCATATCTATGGCAACTAATTTAGACTGGGAATTACACCAAATGGATGTTTCTAGTGCCTTCTTAAATGGGACTTTAAAGAAGAAGTTTCCATGAAGTTGCCACTTGCTTTTGAAAAGGAAGAACTGATTCTGTGTGCAAGTTGAAAAAATCTCTCTATGGGTTAAAACAATCTCCCAGAGCTTGGTTTACCCGATTCAGCACAGCCATGAAGCAATTTAGCTACACACAAGGGCAAGCTAACCATACTTTGTTCACAAAGCAATCTAAGGATGGGAAAAAATCGATCTTGTGTATGTTGACGATATGGTGATCAAAAGTGATGACAATAAAGAGATAGCAAATCTCAAGAACCCACTGCAATTTGAATTCAAAGTCAAAGATCCTGGGAGGCTTCAATGTTTTCTTGGAATGGAAATAGCCAAAAGTAAGTTAGGCATTTACATTTCCCAAAGAAAATAAACCTTAGATCTATTGGAGGAAACAAGAAAATTGGGTTGTCGACCTGCAAGCATGCCACTAAAAAAGAATTGGAAGCATAAGATTTCTAAGGATGACCCTTCAACAAACAAAGAAAGCTATCAAAGCTTGGCTGGAAAACCTGTCTACCTATCCCTTACTAGGCCTAACATTGCCTATACTGTTAGTATGGTCAGTTAATTTATGCATGCTCCCACCAAGAGGCACCAAGATGTAGTTGACCAGATTCTTAGGTACTTAAAAAGAACACATGGAAAGGTTCTTTTGTTTAAAAAGAGTGAAAAACAAAACACCCAGTAGAAATCCAACTAACACGCAGGGTTTGGAGTGGTCCAGTACTCTTAACTGTTTAAAACGAGTGACAACTGAGAAATTGAAGGGTTTGTAGATGCAGATTTGGCAAGGTCAGTTAAACATACTAAATCCACGATAGGCTATTGTACAACACTTTGGGGAAATCTTGGATATGGTGTTACACGGCAAAGTGATAAACAGAATGTTGAGGCTAAAAGTAGCTAAAGCAAAATATAGGGCTATTACACAAGGTATTTGTGAACTAATCTGGCAAGAGAGACTACCGTCATATTTAAATTTCCCATTGGAGCATCTTATGAAGCTATATAACGATGATAGTAAGTCAACCATTGCAATTGTTCATAACCCTATACAACATGATCGCATGGAGCATGTTCGAATTGACAGGAATTTCATAAAGACTGAGGTAGGAAGTGGAAGATTAAGTTGTCCTATGTGCCAATTGGATCACAAGAAGTAGATATTCTGACTAAAGTGTCACTTAGTGCTAAGTTTGAATCAAATGTATACAAGCTATGAATATTTGATATACAGTCGCTAGCTTGAGGGGGAGTATTGGAAAATTGACAAAGGATTGCCTCTATTAGTGGGATCCAAGTCAGTTCCCTATTTTTCATTTTATTTCCTTTTAGGATCATGATTTCTAGGTTGATTTGTCTAGATATTTCCTAACGTATTCCCTTAATTGTCCCCTATTCTGATTGTCTATATTTGTATGGTTTAATCAACGAAAGATATAGAAAAGCACATTCATAGAATTCCGTATTTCATGTTTTAATTTGCTTTATAAATTTCAACTTAGATATGAATCCTTCTATCCATGCTACATCACAATGTCAAAGTGGACAATCACATTTGTCATTTTAGCATGGATGATCCAAGAAAACAAATACTAAAGCACACTTGGTCAATCACTAATGTCTCTTCAAAGCCATAGATCAAAAGATGCATCATTATGGTTACAAACAAACATTTCCAAAATATTCCAAGTACCTACCTGACCTCTTTCTGTAAAAAGAACAAGGTTCTTTGCATCAGCAGCCCATTCAACAAATATATCATGAGAGAAACCTGCTTCCAAGCTTGCCATTGATGCTAGAACAACCTAAAATATGTCTAATAAGCCACCACATTCAAATATCATTGACTATAAGCATCTATCTGCTTTTCTGTGGGCATATTGTATCTAACCTTTGGACCAATAGGAACAGCATCAAGTTCGCTCTTGTTGATTAGAAGATTCACATGCCTGTAAATTTTGATATAAATTTTTAGAAAGTGATTGCACCTAGGAGAGTTAAAAGTAGGACTGCAAGTGCCAAGCAATGCAATCTAGAAAGGCAAACTTTTAAGCAGAAAATTAGAAGATGAAAAAGAAATCCACACAAGTAACGTATCCAACGTGAAGAAATTAACGTTACTCGAAATGAAAGACTTACTTCAACAGAAAAGCATTATCTCGTGAAGTTTCAAAGGACTTTGCTATGGCATCACTCATCCACTCCAAGAAACTCTTCACATAGTCAATAGTGCTTGATGCAACATAAGTTAGAAAATATATGGGATAGTTCAACAGTCGTTGTGCCCAAAACTGCAATTTGCATTAGAAGTAGATTTAAAATTCTAAAATAGTTATAGAATACATGAACAATGCTGGTCCTATTGGTCCCTTACCTGTTCTAATATCAAGATAAGCTCCAATACCCTACCAGCAGTATCAACAGGAAGTAATACATTCCCACCCGCTTCCAGAGTTTTCAGAATAGTTTTCTCTGAAGTGATTACAAAAACGATCATGGAAATAATAGATTCAGTATTCACTACAAGGGCTTTAAGAAAATTAGCGATCATAAAGAAATGCTTTGATTGGGACAATTTTTGGAAAGAAAAATTCACTACAGTCCCCAGATATAAAGTACCTAGAAACTCCTTGTCTCTTTGTTGCCTAGGAGGTTGGTTATTTAGAGCATTGTAAGCATCAGTAATTAGAACTGCAGGTCGTACAAAAGACTCCAGAACAGTTCCATTCAAATGCCTGGTGAAACCTACAAAAGTTAGATTTGTAACCGTCTTGTAGTAAACAAATGTAGAGAGTGATTCACCTTTCTCTGCGATGGTTAAAGTCAACAGCATACACAACATCCTCACCATCCTTCGTTATCTTCCATACAGTGCCTCCCAAGAGATGGCCAGCTACATGAGGAGCAACAACTATGCCCTCCCCTTTTCCTAAAATGATATAAAAGAGTAACTAACCTTGACCTCTATCGATGCCATAAATTGATGGAGTAGCATGAACAAACCAGAAAGGTGGTGATTCTGTGAGTATGTTAGCCTCGTAACATGCTGGAAAGCAGCATCAATATCATCCAAGGTAAACAGATCAAACTCCGAAACTGCCTAAAAAAAAGAGGAAGAAAAAAATCTCAACAAGAAATCTTGCAAATATACAAGTGTAGGTAACAGAAGCAGCAACCTACAACCTTGCGGGAAAGATATTGGTCATACATAGTGAGAAGGCCAAGTCTATAAACAGGCTCTGTGGCATAAACAGGAGCAGATAGACCAAGCTTCTTCATTGCATAAGGCAAAGCACCCAAATGAAGAGTATCTGGTTGTGATAACAATACTGCATCTATTGTGGAAGCTACCCTGGGAATGGGAATTGGCAGTGGCACACAAAAATTAGAAGGGGTAAAAAAAAAAAGAGTTAAAAGGAATGTGAATAATAGAAGGCAAAAAGGAATGTGAATAATAGAAGGCAACGAAAGAAAAAGACCTAGACAGAGGGTTCAGGAGAGATGGGTCGAAGTGGTCATTCCAGCCGCAGTCAATTAAGAAATTGAATCCGTCGACGGAGACTAAGTAGGATAATGGATTCTCGTTGTAAACTCCACTGAGAGGAGTGACCTGCACCAAAGTCCCCATTTGATTCTGCTCCACTCCCACTGCTCTTACAATTTTGAACTGGAGTCTCTTTTCATGCTTAAGAGCAAGAGGGGAACCAGAATTTTTATGTAGAAATGAAAGGCGTGGCCCAGTATTACTTTGTCTTTAATGAAGTTTACTCCGACTGATTAGAAAATAGAAAAGTACGGTTGAAAAATGTAAAAGGAAGATGAGACTTGAGATAAAATTGTGTCAAAGTCTGGTTTCCAACTCTCTTTTATCCTCTTCAAAAATGACCAGCTACTTCCCTGGCCCAAAAGGAAGTGATAAGTGTCCCTTATTTCGATAAATCTAATCAATTTGTTTGTTTCATTTATGTTTTTAGTTGTCTGTATTTATTTCAAAAGTGAGGAATTAGTGGGATTCTTGACTAAAAGCTACCAGGTCAATGATAGATTCTTGAGGACCTGCTCTTTACTGAAATTCAAAGGGTTTGTATTAAGATTAATACATTCAGCTTTGATATATTTTAGCATTTTAACATACTGGAAAGTTTTAGATTTATACCAACAACATTTATGATAGTTAAGTCAGTTGAGAGTGTTTTAGTAGGGAGTTGAAGAACCTAAAAGGTGATCTTCCTTTGATCAAGCTGCCATTGATACATATCATAATAGGAGTATGATCAGAAAATAGTGGTTCCTCAAACACTACATAGCTTTCAGTTACTTGATTAGTTAGCTTTTGTTTACTAAGCACCTGTTTAGCTTTTTTTGAACATTTCTATTGTCCTTCTGATGATTGTTCCATGTGAATATAGGCTCTTGATATCTATGATCAACAAGTCCAACAGAAGAATCTAATCTATTTAGTTCTTTAGTATTGGTATGTAACTTTCCTTGCCCCTAAGGCTTCAGAAGAAGATAATAAACAATTAAAATCCTCTGCCACCATCCAAGGAATTGATATGTTTAGATCAATATCCTACAAGTCTTTCCATAAGTTAACCCTTTCAAATTCCCAATTAGTAACATAAACCATAGTTATAGCTATAGGAATATCAAGCAACTTTAGAACAAGTTAACAATGAATTAGTTGATTGGTACAGTAGCTGTTGGAGAGAACAAGCTGAGCTAGATCTATTACTACTACATTCCTTCCATTAGAATGCTTAGAGTGATTGCTTAAGGTTTTCTAATATACTGAGATAAATTTTATCCCATTTAGAAAAACTTCCTCTTTGATTTTGATTTCCACCAAAACAACAAAACAAGACTGACTAGTTTGAAAATAATCCTTTAAAGCTAGTCTTTTTATTGAGACAATTTAGTCCCCTAATATTCCATACTTTGCTAATCATTAAGATTGAGAGGACTTATTCCTTCTCCTATTTTATGACTTTTAGTCCCTGTTGCCTGCCCGCTTCATGCTACATTCTAGTTTCATTATTGCCCTCTTTATTAACATGATTAATAGAACCTGGGGTAGCTGCTCTGTCAGTTTATGTTAATTCAGCTACAACATGACTGATTGATTTTTCTGTTCATAATTTCTTCTGCCTTATTCAGTTGAAATAAGAAATAGCCTCTTGCATATTTTCTTTTGCAATATTTTGTTGAGTTTCAATTAAAGTCACCTGCTACTAGTTCTTTGCCTTATCCTCTAATTCATAACTATCAGATGAGGATATGGTATGCTTACTACCCATATCTTCTTCATAGTTATGATTGTCATTAGAGTTAACAATCTTAACAACTTCTACTTCATTTAATTCTATATGACTGCTAATTGTCTTTCCTGAGTTAGCTGGATGAGTTGCTTGATGAATTTTAGCATTTTCTATTTCACAATCATTTTGCATTGCTTTGGGTGCACTTGAATGCTGCTTTATTTCATTGACTACTTCATTAACATTTGCTCTTGGGATCCACATTTTAGTAACAAGTTTCATATATGGCTTCCATGGATAAGATAACACAATTATGTCTTCCACCAATTCTCCAGTAGACGTAAACTTCAAGATGGGAATACTTTCTAGCATACTCTACTAGTGCTCCACTTCAATACACACTCTTGTATAACCTACTCTTTTTATATTTGCAGTGTTGTCATCTATAGTTAAGGGAGTTCCAATATAACTAGCTAAGTAACCCAAACCCTCAAATGACCAATATTTAAGATGGATTTTATGCATCATAGTTAAAAGGCCACCAAGTGAGTTTTTTGCGTAGTCGATTTGTGTGTGATCCTATCAACACCTGAAGTGAAAACTATTGATCCCTACAAGAATTGGATACGATATCTCAACAATTATTTCTTGGCTTTTCTTAGAGCTCTCAATATACTCCAATAATGTCTTAAACGATTATTTGCCTTCCTTTCTTAACTTCACCATTCCAAAATGATCATCGTCATACGATCTCAACATACATAATTTGAGAGGCAACACAACCTTGGTGTTTTCAGGCTTGCCACCAAGCTTCCCTCTCAGCATCAGAACTTGCATCAAAGCTACTACTTCTCACTTCAGAACAGACAGTTCCCAAGTACTATGCGCGTAGTGAACTATACATGCCACCTTCCATTTCCAAGTTTTTGGAAACTACCTATTTGATAAAGCAAAAGGCCCCCTCCCTCCCATTCACCATTTCTTTGAGTTTCAAGAAGATTTCTATTAGATTTTTTCTTATTTATGTATTTAGTTTTAAAAAAATCTTATTACATGTATTACATTTACTGACTTTTAATATTGGGATATTTGGAGTATTTCCTATCGGAATAAGAAGTAAAAAGAGGAGCTTTTAACCTGGTATCTATAAAGGCTGAATCAGAGTGAGTCCTATAATAGAGGCATCTTTTGATTAACAGTGCTAATTACCATTAAAAAAATACAAAGTTGGTACGTGGCTTCTTAAATATATCAGATAGGTTTGTTATTTCTTTTTTTACTAATTATTATCCCATAAATGTTTCTTTTATATTAAATGTACTTGTGATTGGTTTCATAATGTGTTTATTATTAGTTGATGTATTGCTCTTTAGGTGTTGGGATTCTAGTTTTCAGTATTCATTGATCCATTAAAAGTTTTAAAGTTCATTTTTGTTCCCAGAGTTTAATACTTTGTTAGTTATTTTTAATGGTTCAATAGCGTGTTTAGTAGTCTGCAAATATGTAGTTGTTATTCTTTTAATTTAGTTTGGTGTGAGGTCACGCGTATTTGAGGTTTTCACATTTGTTTATTGTGGTGCAAATTTTGAGATTCAATATCAATCTTTGTTTCCTTTCTTGAGTGTATAGAGCAGTTTAGGGGCTTGTTATGCTTATATTCTTTAGCTTGCATTAGACATTAGGGTAGGAGAGCTGACTTTGACTTCCAATGATAGATCAATGGTTAGTCTTTCAGTGAGTTTTAGGTCTAGAAGAAGAAAAGATGTTAATGGATTATAGATTTGTTCTTGAAACATCAAGACCTTTATAGTGAAGTCTTTAGAACTAGTGTAGACTTTAGAAAATTATAAGATTTATATAGCATGCTTCTAGGAGACAAAGTGGACAGAGGCTAAAGTAAAAGAAATTAATGGTTCAAACTTTGGTATTTAGGGTGTTCAAGACGACATAATGGGGTAGGTATCTTAGTTGTCAAAAACTTATACAAGATATTATGGTAGTAAAAAAGACTAATGATATTATTATGTCCTTAAAGATTGTGGTGAATGGTGTTTTTTTTTAATGTAGTGTGTGCTTATGCACCTTAAGTAGGGTTGGATGAACAACTTAAGTGCAAATTTTGGGAAGAGCCAAATGAGGTGATTCAACAAATCCCTTTTGATGAAATAGTTATTCTAGGAGGAGAGTTTAATGGTCATATAGGAGCAACCTCAAATGTATATTCACGAACTAATGGGGGTTTCGAGTATGGAGAAAGGAATGACAGTGGGACTATTTTGTTGGATTTCACAGTAGCATTTTAGTTGGTGATAGCTAACTCTTTTTTTAAGAAGCCAACTCTTTTTTTAAGAAAAATGAGGAGGCCCTAGTGAATTTTAAGAATAGAACCACGAAAACTCAAATTTACTACTTCCTTATAAGGCGAAGTGATTAACCTAATTGTAAAGATTACAAGCTGATACCTAATGCTTGCTTACCAACTCAGCATAAATTGTTGGTTTTGGATCTTATTATTCAAATTTAGAGGAAGAATAGAAGACCTAAGAGGTGTAGCAGAGTCAGATGGTGGAATTTGAAAGGCCTTACAGTGAAACAATTTAGGGATAAAAGAATGGAAATTGATAGGAGATGCTAACCAAATGTGAGAGAGTTGCTACTCTTGTAAGGAATACAACTATAGAGACTTTGGGTGTTTCTAAAGGGCCTATACGTAGTAAGAAGGAGCCTTGATGGTGGAATGAAGATGTCTAAGAAAAACTTAAGATCAAAAAGGCCACTTATAAAGCTCTATTGGATAGCACCACAAAGGTGGAGAGAGTAGGTAATAGAGAAAGTTATCAACTGACAAAGAAAAGGGTGAAGAAGATAATCATAGAAGCTAAAAGTAGAGCTTACGAGAAACTATACTAATGTTTGGATACTAAATATGGTGAAAAAGGATATTTTTAAGTTAGTGAGAGCTAGGGAACAAATAACGAGAGTCTTAGATCAAGTTATTTGTATAAAAGATGAAACAGGGTTGGTGCATATTACTAAATGAATATCATGTCCTAATTAACATGCAAATTCAACCAAAGATACTTAAAACATAAAATTCACAAATCAATATGCCTTTGTAAATTAAATGAATATGTTCAAAGCCAAACTAATTCCATCAAATTATTGCCATTGACACATTCACACAATTTATACATGTGCTCACACTATATCAACTTGATCAAAAACTAGTAATATGTTATGCAAAATTCAAACACATATTACATGGCAATGCACAAACCTCCCCATACTTAGAGATCAGATTATCCTTAATGTGAGAAAATAAAACACATATATACAAATAAAAATGACAACTAATGATATAAATAAAAGTGCAAAAGTATGGAACCCATTAAGGTGATCAAGTAGTGAGGGTGTCGGAGACGGAATGTGAACACCTTGAGCAATGAAGTATTTGTAAATCTTCTTGATGTTGTGTTGATGTAATCATTGTTCTTACACCAACTCCTTTAGCATTTTGTTGTTATCGAAGACCAAAGTGAAGACCTTCCCCTAGCTTTCCTCTTCATCATCTTTTATTTCTTCACTTGACCCTAAAGCTTGCTTCCCTAACTTATAACCAGTTCAAAAAAAAAAAAAAAGAAAATTAGCAATCCAAACCATTCCAAGAACATGAAAATTAAAACCTAATTACTAGAATTCAAAACAAACCTAACTACACAACATTTGCAATCTAACTACCGAACATGCTAAGTTATAGTCATTAGCTTGATCTTACATCCTTCAAAGCTCAGTCGAGATCAATTATGGGTAGTTTGCTACCACTCTTTTCTCTAAAAAACTATTTTTGTAGCCTGTAAATAGGTTATATGTTGGGAGATAATGAACAGGATATAATCAATCGAATCGAAGAATACAATTAATTTTTATAATGCCCCTTTTGATAACAAACTATCAATATAATTGGGAATGATGAAATCCTATGGATCTTTGATGGAATCAAACAGTTTGTGTTATAAGAAGGTGAATTGCTCATCTTCTTCTGCAATCACCATCATCCACTCTTCTGCTTAAACTTCTTGAATAGGGACTTTTGTATATTCCTCAAACTTTATATTCTTTGTCACCTGTTCCTCATAACTTATTTCTTCAAAGTAGCTCTTCTCTTGTGCTTTGATATACTCATCCATTATGTCTATTTTCATGCAAGAGCTTACTTCTTTCGAATGTTTCATACTAAACTCCACATGCTCATCACCAATCTGAAGAAGCAATTTGTCTTCATAAACATCCATTAGTGCTTTTCTAGTTTGCATGAAAGGTAATCCAAGAATTAGTGCTTTTCTAGTGTTCTTGTATGTATTGATTGGGTATTGTATGAGAATGATTTTGACGCTCTATTAAGTCGTTTTTCATGAAACCTATTGCTAGAATTTGAATATGATATGTAATAGTCGTTTTTGAAGTTATATGTGGCAACTAACGATATTAAATCGTTAGGGATAATGTAACCTAGGTTAAATAGTCTAAGCTTGTGTGATTATTGCTTAGAATGGTCTATTTTCTCATTTGTAAGGTGGCTGCCTGATTAAGCTTAGAGAGTGTCTCCTAAGTTATTTGATAGATAGGCTTAATTAACGAGATCTTCT
>JANZLX010000009.1:10207065-10221215 GCA_025531955.1 Erythroxylum orinocense | reverse complement strand
CTTAATCAAAATCCAATCAAAACAATTCATCATTCAAAACCTAATTTGACATCATGCTAAATTCATCAAGAAAAGTTCGGGGTCCAACAAAAATATCACCAAGTACATTAATTTATTACTTAATATATTTGGCAATTATGTGACAATAAATTCGTTAACTAATGATAGGTAATGCATAAGAATAAAACTGCTAAACAATTATAATTGGCTTATAATGTCTTGCATTCAACGGTAAAGATATGAAAATTTGTTATATAACTAATTCAGTAATTATTATAATAAATTATTTATTCAAATTTATTTTTTCATTATAGGAACTCATCTATAAATTAGATTATTCTTAATTTTATATATTTATTTTCACCAAATTGTCTCAAATCTCAAAATTTATGGATTGGAATAGATATAAATTAATCTGTAGTTAAAATACGTTAAAATATTTTTAATAAAAGTCCATTAAATCCTTTATAATGTCTAGTATATGCGACAAAATATTCAAATGAAGGTTTTGTATTATAAAAATATTTTAAATTTAAATGAATCTTAATATTTAGGGATCTATTTTGATTAAATTGTTTTAATAATTTAGATTAAATTGTTTTAGGTGTCAAAACTTTTGAAATTGTTTATATATATAGATATATATATATATATATGTATATATGTATACACACACACACACACACACACACACACATATATACACACACACACACACACACACACACACACATATATATATATACACATAGATGTATATATATATATATATATATATACTATATATCTATATACATACATATATATATACTTTGCTACTGAAAACACGCGTTGACAGTAGGGCGTTATCAAACCTTTTATACCCACCACGCATCCGCTAGAAGCGGCGCCTCCCAGGCGACATTTCTGAGTGCGAGGGAGATTCACACTGGTCGAATCCACTCCCTAGGATTCGAACCTGCGACGTGGAGGCAGCCCAGTCCCATACCTGGACGCTCTGATACCACTTTGCTACTGAAAACACGTGTTGACAGTAGGGCATTATCAAACCTTTTATACCTCTTTGCTACTGAAAACACGTGTTGACAGTTGGGCTTTATCAAACCTTTTATACCCACCATGCATCCGCTAGAAGCGGCACCTCCCAGGCGTCATTTCTGAGTGTAAGGGAGATTCACATTGGTCGAATCCACTCCCTAGGATTCGAACCTGCGACGTGGAGGCAGCCCAATCCCATACCTGGACGCTCTGATATCACTTTGCTACTAAAAACACGTGTTGATAGTATGGCGTTATCAAACCTTTTAATTATTATTATAAAATCGAGAATGAACATCTTAGTTTTATACACAGCTATAAAGAATTGATTCAGCTAGCTAAACACCATAACAATTTCCAGTTATTTAGAGAAGCACAACTTTTAGCTCAGACCCAGTATATTTATCGTGAAGTTAAAAAGGATAGACAACAAGCTCAATATTGTTATCTCTGGCCCGGTGAAGGCCTAATCCGCCCCTAACTTTACGCCTGCAAATCACATTCCAATTGACGAGATGTGGCTTTCGATGATTGTCTTTATCTTTCTGATGCTAGAAGTTTGGTTATTTCTGCAATTCCACTATCTTTCTGATGCTAGAAGTTTGATTATTTCTGCAATTCCACTCTGTTCCATACATATGTAAGTGGACTAATGAGTTCTCGTTATAATAAGAACAAATAAGACATGCAATCTTTATTCTGTGTATTTGCATTGGTAACATTCCGTCCATAATGAAACTCCATAAATAAACAATTGAAGTTGACACTGGATGAACAATAATCTACTGTTTAAGCACAAGAAAGACATGCGCAAACGACATATGAAGAAGAATTAATATAACACAATTCGAAGATTATGACACATATAATGATAATAAATATTTATTCTAATATCTTAATAATAATCACTTTAAAATTAAAACAAGTCATAAAATAATTAATCAATTTAACAGAAAAATGAGGTTAACAATTAGGACTGCTGATTTGATGTAATGTAAAGACGTGTGTGTTAGCCTAATTTATCACATATTTTATTATGGAACTAATTATATAATTAATTAACTATATACAAAGTTTTTTTCCTTTCATCATCATCATATATATATATACACAATATTGGACATTATACTATAAATACGCCATCAACGTACCATTTCTCAAAAAGAAGGTTTTGAAATGTTTAAATAATTTAATTTATCTACCTTCTTATATGTTATTAAATTATTTACATACTTTTTAAAGTAATTAAAGCAATAAAATATATATTTATTTACCATATATTATTTTCAATAGTTTGTATATCTATTAAACTATTATAAAAATAAATTTCTTTTCTAAAATAGTTTTTACAATTTAAAAATAAGATTTCAATTTATTAATACAATATAGATCTTCTACAAATATAGATCTATTAATACTATATAGACCCTAGGGGAAAAATAACGTGGCGAAGGAAAAATTTAGGTCCCACCGAGATTTGAACTCGGGTTACTGGATTCAGAGTCCAATGTCCTGACCACTAGACCATGGGACCTCCCTCTGGAACTGCTGCTTGTTCAATTGAACTTAAAAAACAAACAAAATTTGTGTTTCTCCACGCCACGACTAGACTGTTCGTTTTCAGAGCCCAAGACCCTGATGAGAGGACTCTGCTGGCTGAGACCTCACTCCGCATTCTCTGCAAGCCTTTTCTCATCTTTACGTCCGATCACGTATGGCTATGGAGGTACTCCATCGAAAGCCTACCGTAAGTCAATTTTCACATCGAATACCAGGTATGTTTTCACCGCCCATTCTGTTCCTCCTCCGGAATGGGTTGAGCCCTTTCTCAACCTCTCTGATTTAGCCTTAAAGCCCCATCAAAACCTCCAACCCTCTCCATGGGTCCACCGCATTCTTAGTCTTCTTGACGGGTCTTCGAGCATGGAGTCAAATCTCGACTCTTTTTGCCGCAAGTTCTTGATCAAGCTTTCTCCAAATTTTGTCTCGTTTGTGTTGAGATCTGCGGAGATAAAGAAAAGTCCGCATCTTGCTTTAAGGTTTTTCACTTGGGCTGGTAAGCAAAAGAAATATATTCACAGTCCTGACTGCTATGTCTCTTTGATTGATGTTCTTGGTACTAATGGTGATATAGATAGAGTTAAGTTTGTGTTTAGTGAGCTTAGAGATATGGGGTTTTTGATGACTCACTCGGCGGCTAATTCTTTGATTAAGAGCTTTGGAAGTTTGGGCCTGGTAGAGGAGCTTTTATGGGTGTGGCGTGGTATGAAGGAGAATGGGATTGAACCGAGTTTGTTTACATATAACTTTTTGCTCAATGGTTTGGTAAATTCGGCGTTTATGGAATCTGCTGAGAGGGTTTTTGAGGTTATGGAGAAAGGAAGAATTGGACCTGATATTGTTACTTATAATACTATGATTAAAGGGTATTGTAAGGTGGGGAAAACACAGAAAGCGATGGAAAAATTCAAGGATATGGAGTTGAGAAATGTGACACCAGATAAAATCACGTATATGACTATAATTCAAGCGTGTTATGCAGAGGGGAATTTTGATTGGTGTCTGAGTCTGTATCATGAAATGGAGGAGAAAGGACTGGAAATACCATCTCATGCATATAGTTTGGTTATTGGAGGGCTTTGTAAAGAGGGGAAATGTGTGGAAGCATATGCTATTTTTGAGAATATGATTATGAAGGGATGTACACCTAATCTGGCAATATACACAGCTTTGATTGACGCAAATGCAAAATGCGGTAACATGGGAGAGGGAATGCTGCTTTATGAGAGGATGAAAAAGGAAGGGCTTCAACCGGATGAGGTTACCTATGGGGTTATTGTCAATTGGTTATGTAAGAGTGGTAGAGTAGATGAGGCATTGGATTGTTTCAATTTTTGTCGGAGTAATGGAGTGGCCATCAATGCTGTGTTTTATTGTGGTTTAATTGATGGTCTAGGCAAGGCTGGGAAAGTGGATGATGCTGAAAAACTTTTTGACGAAATGGTTAATGAAGGATGTCTACCTGATGCATATTGCTATAATGCCCTTATTGACGCCTTTACTAAGTCTGGTAAATTAGATGAAGCATTAGCACTGTTTAGGAGAATGGAGGATGAGGGATGTGGTCAGACAGTTTATACATACACCATACTGATAAGTGGATTGTTTAGAGAGCGTAAGAATGAAGAGGCAATAAAGCTGTGGGATATGATGATTGATAAGGGCATTACCCCAACTGCTGCAGCTTTTAGGGCCCTATCAATAGGGCTCTGTCTTTCGGGCAAGGTTGCTAGAGCTTGTAAGATTTTAGATGACTTGGCACCGATGGGTGTGATTCCTGAGACAGCCTTTGAAGACATGCTTAACGTGTTGTGTAAAGCAGGGCGCATTAAGGAGGCATGTAAATTGGCAGATGGGATTGTTGATAGGGGCAGGGAAATACCAGGAAGAATTCGTAGTGTTCTACTAAATGCCTTGCGAAAAGCAGGGCATGCAAATCTTGCTTTGAAATTGATGCACTCCAAGATTGGTATTGGATATGATAGAATGGGCAGCATTAAGAAGCGAGTGCAGTTTCGGATGCTTATTGAAAGTTGATCCTTCACGAAATATTGCAAGTTGTCTTATTGCACTGGTTGTAGCATTTGCATTTACGGTAACATGACGGGCACTATCTATTTCTTATTTCTCCTAAGACCCTGAAGGATTGTTGAAGAAACGGAAGGTGAATGTCATCCTTTTGAGAAAGGAGACTTCCTAACCAACGTGATCTACAAGACTAAAATCATTTCAGGAGAACTTAGTTGCATTAGATTCCTGGTTGATGTGTACATCATTTATCACACATATGCTTTAATAGATTGTATAGTTATGCTGATCGAATATCTGAGGATACTCATCACAAGGTGTTTATTTTTGCAACTAAAGGTTAGATGACTTGAATAAGACTATACAATCTATTAAAGCATATGTGTGATAAATGATGTAAACATCAACCAGGAATCTAATGTATAACCAATTGATGCCCTCCCTACACTTAATTTATATATTATCATCAATGGAACAATAAATAGAAAGGGAACAAATAGGTATAAGAAACTTTTCCAATTCTTATTTTGTTATCCATCACCCAAGGTATTCATGATCATCATCTCTAATTTATTTATAGCTGACAAACAAGTACAACTAAAAAAATTTAAAACTAATTGAAATTAAAATAACGTTAAATTAAACCAAAATAAAATAATGCACATAAATAAATATAACAAAACTAAAATAAAGCTATGGTGTACAACGGCAATCACAATGTCAACATGTACTGCTCGACTAAACACCATAAATAGAACCAGCTAGCAAGAGTCTATGATTGCTTGCTCTCTACTTATACAAATATTTAAGGATCGAGAATCTAATAAGAGTACTTTCTCATAGATAGGTCATATAGCCTCATTTCTCTACAAATAGTACAGCAAAAATTCCTGGTCAAAATGATTGCTAAGCTCATTAAGAAATTCTACCAAAGTATTTTCTAATTTCGCGTATTCGAGTGTATAATGTTAGTTTATGCCCAAGCAATCAATCAATTGAATGCATTATTTTTTGTTGGGTCGGCTATTCTAAGCCCAAGCCCAAGTCCACGTATCCACGGTCCATTTGCAAGTGGCAACCTCCCACTCATATACAATGACCTAAACCTAACAGGTATTTAATATATAAGTTGATCATCTCCTCACGACGCAGATACGAGATAGAAAACTCTGCTTGTCTCTGTTCTCAATTATCAAAACCTTTACAAAAACACTAATTTGAGCGTCGGAGGGGCTTTCAAGGAACTAACCCCTGGCGTGCCTTATTTGTTTTGCAGGTATCCTGTAGCTGAAATCAATCAAAATCACGGATCCGAATAACGACGTTCAACTCCGGCAAAATCCGACTGAACCAATTTTAATTAATAAAAAAGTTTTTTTTTATTTTTATGTATTAATTTAATTAATATTTTATGTTTTAATACTAAAGTTAAAATCCTTGGAATAATTACTGTGTAATTGAAATTATGATGAAATCATAATTATGAGATTCAATTTACACTTAAATATTTTTCTCAAATATTTCTGGTTGTAGTTTTATCAAGATGAGATATTGTTAAAACGGTAAAATCAGCACACATTATGTTTCTTTCTTATGAAGAAAGTAATTGATATCATAAATTAAAGTATAGAGATACTTAAATTAACGTGTAGTGATTATTAGAGAATAAGTCACTAAATTGATCCGATTATAAAAATTTCGAATGCAACATTACTTACGTGCATGTGGATTATCTCATATGATGGTTGTATAATTAATCTTTATACTTGAGATTATCAAGGTATCTCGTATGAAAATTACTATATTTTGATACTACTTATGAATCGTCTTAGGATAATTCAGTCGGTAGTAATTAGATATAGTATGAACCATATGGGAGATAGTTGAGTAAGTCAATATAGAATTCGTCACTATAAAGTAATTAGAGATAATATTCTACTGTTCTTGATTAGCAATGATGTATGGAATTCTCTGGTCAGAGTGAATTGATATTTGAAAAGTTATTTTCAAATTTTAATTATAAATCAATCACTAATTAGTTAGAACGAATATAATTGGATCAAAAGAGTAGACACGATATCTATACTCCGTCCAATTAGAATTTTGAATGAAAAAAAGATTAAATTATACATCATAAACATGCCTAGATATGTTAAGTCAATCACTTTGATATTCTTGATATGTGGGTAATCATGATATATTGCTAGATATCGATAATGATTTATGATTATTAATTGTTTAATTAGAGAATTAAAGATAAATTAAAAGATGTTTTAATTTATCTAATTCTAATTTTTAATTTGAATTATAATTTATAATCATTGTCAATTTATTAGGAACCTAATGGGTCATACATCAAACAACAATTTGTGAAAGAAAAATCAATTTAATTAAGTTGGATTTAATTGTAAAGTTTGAGAAACTTTGGAGATCAAATATGAGATATTTGATTTTATTAAATATAAATATAAATATAAATATAATTTGATTACAATTATAATTAAATAAATTTAATTTTAATTAAAGATCCTAATGATTTTTCTATTTAAATAAAGTAAGAACATTTAGAAGTTAGCACTTTGTCTTCTTTCTTTTAAAACAAAATTGAAAATTGCTCTGTGGATACTATCAGAGGCTGGACAATTGAATATCTCATGATTGGCAAATCAAAAACAATTTGAAAGGTTTTTCAATTAGAACGCAAAAGGTATGATTTCTTATTCGAATTCATGTTTTATTCAGGTTAATTCAATTATTGAGATCTGCTCAAAATCTATACAATTGTTTGTTTTTTTCGCTTCGTTTGTGATTCGATCACAGTTGGACTCCAACAGTGGTATCAGAGCTTCCGTTTAATTGCTTAACTTCGATTAGGTGCTTGATTGTTGTTGATTTTGATAAAAATTAATGTGTTATGCTTTTGGTTTTGTCTTTCTCAGAAGCTATTCTTTTGTTTGCTTCTGAAAATGTGTTTATGCATGTTCTATAATGTTTCTAATAACTTTAATCTCATGTGTGTATCTTGAAAATTTTTCCTTGCTCTTGCGTTTTGAGTTCTGAAAATATATGCGCTTGCATTTACTGTCTATGTAGTCCATGCGATAAATTACATCAGATGCCCACATATTCATTCAGAAACTTATTTTGCGATTCTAGAAATTGTTTCTTTTTATTTATCTACATTGAAGATGTAATCATGACTTAGCTCTTCAAAGCCTTGATTTTTCAATTCTAAAAATTAGGTTTTATATACACATGTATTGTACTATTATGTATTTTTAACTTGGAAATTAGTGGCTTTCTCTTTGAGCTTAGCGTTTTCCGAACAAGGATGCATTTTAATTTCTGGAATGTTATGCATATTTGGTGAATAGATGGGCAATTATCACCCATCTGAGGTGACTATTGACTTAGTGGGTCACTTATTAGGCATCACTCGATGCCACAGCCGGCACTATGGAGGGTGTCATTGACGGTGAGAGAGCCGACGATTGTAATCCAAGCAAGATGCTTTGCGTGAGTGACGTGGAGCATTACCCGAAGGGTCAGAAGCATTGGAGCGAAATGGTGAGTTGTGAACATTACCCGATAGTTGGGTAAACGTGGACACACGAGGAAGTGGGGTGTCAGTTCTCTAAAACGTTGGAAGTGAAAAATGGGGGACAATTTTTGGAGCATTGTTGCTTAAAAACGTGATTGGCACGTGCACGTGCACAGATGCTCCTGTTGACTGTTTGCACACGCTAGACGACCTTCCTCCCTTATTTTTTTGTTTTTAATGTTTTAAAAACCTTAAATTTCTTTTTAATTTATTTAATGAAGATTAAATTAATTTATACTCTTAATAAAATTTAAAAGTGTTTGTCTAAAATTTGAAAATTGTTTTCAAAGGAATTGTTATTAGGAAAAGTTTTGGAATTTAATTTATTTTTTCAAGAGTTGAATTATTAAATAATTTATAATTTCAATCATAATATAATTTTGAAAGAAATTATTTAAAACTTTTAGCTTGATTCTAATTATTGAACGGCAGACGAATGCCACAAGGCAAACGAATGTCGTCCCACTAATGTTGATCATTCACTTATTTCATGTTTTTTTTATTATTATGTAGGTGGGAATAATAATAACAATAATAATAGTAATATTTATTGGATCTAGTTGGTTTACCATATTATCGACATGTACTTATAAACCCTAATTAGGAACTTTTAAAATGATATCATTTAGTGTCATGTATATTGTTATGTTTGGTGTCAATGTCACCTGTTGAGTACGAAGTTGACCAGAGTTGGTAGAATGCGAGCATGAGGTTAAAAGGTCTTATATTCGAATCCCCTACCTACATTATCTCGATCGAGCTTGTGAAATATGGCTTGTCCAGTGTGGAGTACCTAGTTAGTGTGATTTGCAGGCTATTGCATCAATCTGGAGGTTTACTCAGTGCACATCCAAAAGATAGCGAGTGCGGATTCCTCCGTTTAAAAAAAAGTGTTGAGTACGATGTTATTTTAAAATTTACAATTAGAGTTTTACAAGAGAGTTAATACATAGTTCAGTAAAATTTTTAATAATAATAATAATTTAATGACTATCCAACTTCTTTTTATATTTTATTGGTTAAAATAGAAATAAACTTAGACAAGAAGAAATTTTATATTTTAAGTAATTGGTGAATTTCGATCATCATTAATATTATAAATAATAACATTTTTATAATTTTTAATAAGTAATTAATGAATTTCATCGATGATTAATATTTTAAAATAATTTTATCAACAATATTTTTTCATAAATAAATACTTGGGGCGCATTTTTAAATGTGCAAAGATGAGTCATCATGTTATTATTTCATATTATATAACTAATGATGTAACATTTTTATACATAATGGTGAACATATTAAATTAATATTGTTTTTTAAAAGTTTTATATTTGACTTATAGCTACATTAATGCATATATATATATATATATATATATATATTGTGTTAGAAAGTCTTCAATATGCCCTAAGTATTTCTAATTATTTTAATTTTGAAAGAAATTTCTTTTCTGCATTCGTCTGCTCCGCCTTCATCTATTCCGCATTCGTCTGCTTTATGGCATTCATCTACTTTGTAACATTAGTCTGCTCTGCATTTGTCTACTTCTCCACATTCGTCTGCTTCTCCGCATTCATCTGCTTTTCAGCATTTGTCAGCTTCTCCGCATTCGTTTGCTTTTTAGCGTTTGTCAACTTCTCTACATTCATCTGCTTCTTCGCATTCGTCAGCTTTTCCATGTTTCTCTGCTTTTTCGCACTCGTCTGCTTTGTAATCACTCATTTGCTTTCTGTTTTCTCTACAGTTGACCCTTTGCTTCTTCCGTGCACTGTCCTTCTTGAATCATCTGGTCAAAGTGTTGACCTTCCAGATGATAGAATCCGTCTTCAAAGTCTTCACAAAAGTTGTAGATTTTGAAGTCCTCTTTCAAACCATGCAAAGAACACCTTAATCCAATAACTGTAGGGAAAGTTATGGTAATTTTCCCAATCCTGTATTGTCTAATGATGTCACATTATCTATAAGTGACATCATATCGTCTGTTCCTATTTGGACCCTGTAGATGGTCGAATTTATCTTCATGAAAGTTTTAGGTCTTGAATTAGTTTTTCAAACCATCTAAGAATGATCTTGATTTGACATCTATATTGAAAGTTAAGCCAATTGTCCCATGACAGGTTCAATATGATTGAGGACTAAATCTTGTTTGATTCTTTCGGCCATAATTTTGTTACCTGACATCCAAATGAAGTGATTCTTGAACCTATAGATTCCTAACACATTTCTTTTTATGTCTCCATGAAAGTTATAGCTTTTGATGCTATTTTGAAAAGGATTGATTGAATCAAGATAAGGGTATTGATTGGAAGAGTATGAATTGAATGTTTTCTGAACATACTTCGGTATTTTGATGATTTTTGGATTGGTAGAGCCCCAAATGAGATGATTTCTGAATTGTGGGAAACTAGAGACATAAAATTGTAATTCAGTCCCTAATATTTTCAAATTCTGGATGGAAGTTGGGAATAGTGTACTATTTCAATCTAATAACAGTCTGAAAGTGTTTGTGGTAATACTTCGGATTTTTGAACCAAATTAAATGATTTTGGTGTCATTAGAAACTTAAGACAAGGGGAAATTTTTTTTCTTCTGAATTTAAGTGTTAAGGTTATAGAAATGTTTGAGGGTACTTTTGGCAAGACACTTAAGCATAAAAGACATAAGGCGTAAATCGAACGGGAAAATGGGACATTTCTCAATCATTAAGGGCATAATTGGAAGAAGAAGTGTTATCTTGCTTTTAAATGAAGAAGAAAAACGTGAATTGAGGGATAGAAGGAGAGGATAATGAAAATGAGAAGGAAAAAGGAAGAGGGTTTGGTGGTTTGAGAGAAAAGAAGAGAGTGAGCTAGGGTTTAATTCTTCTTAGTCTTTAAGAAAGGTTTTGAAGTAGCTCAGGAAGAGAAAAAGGTAGAGGAAGAAAAGAGCTTCCCTTTGAGCCAAAGATCCCTTCATTTGGTGAAGAATGAAGGTGAGTTCATTTTGAATCCTTTGAATTTTTTATAGGATTTAGTTCATAGAGTTTAGAAAATGTTTGGGTTTAAGTATGATAGAATCAATTTTAGTGATTTTGCATTGTGGGATTTTCTATTGGATTCCTATTGAATGAGACTTAGATTGTTTTAGGGAACCAAGAGAATCCTACCCCAGAGCAAAGGGAAAGACAACCTTGACTTAGATTTTGCAAGCAAATTAGGTGGGTAATATATTTATAATTATTGTGTAAATGGGCAATTTTGCCTATGTGTGTGTATATGCTAGAATTGCTAAATTGTGAATTACTATATTGTGTTTTATGTTATGCATTGAAAGATGTATAACATTTTGATATAACTGAATTTTGATTTTTTTATCATGTTATGCCTTGAAATATGTCATGGCATTTTTGTATAAAGGAAAGGTATGAAAGTATGATGAAATGATTTGAGCAGTTGATAAAATGATTTTGAGCATGATTATTGTTTATATTTGGGCAAGAGTGAAACCATTCTGTTCGTCACGTGGACGTTGATAAGAGCCTTCTCCTGACTGCCCGCTTGTGGCATATAAGCTTCGAAAGTGGGCTCATTATATTCACGAGGTAAACTTTGGTTTCTCTATTCTATCTCCATGGAACCCTCGAGCCAATTATTTGTGCATTGCATAATCAAATTGCCAAGTATGATGCATATTTGAGTGTTATGTCTTCATGTTATGTTCTATGTGATGACAGTCGAATTACGAAATTTTGAGCTTGAATTGTGGATGATAAAATTGCTAGATTAAATGGGATGCATATATATGCATACTTTGGTATATTTATAAATATGTGTGTGTGATTGAATTGTATGGCTCATTGCTAATCGCTATAAATATATATAAGCCACTGAGCTTCGCAGCTTATCCCTTTACCTTCCACTCCGCAGATGAAGAGAAAGCAAAACAGCATTGATCCTTGCAAAGTTTTGGCAAACACTAAGAATAGAGATTTTTGTAATTTAGTTAGTTTAGAAATTTTTTGATATTTAGAATCATATTAAGCATAAGAAATCAATTGTATCATATGTATTTTTTTGTATTAAGCCAAATGGGTGGTTTTTGAAATGTAAAGATATTATGAAATCAAGCATTTTGTATTGTAACGGGCGCAAGTGATTACTGAAACTCTGATGTGTTTAATAAGGTTTACATCTTTTGTGATTGAAATTGTTTTCAATAAATCGGGTCATTTTGATTATCGATTTTTCTACATATGCATTTATTGTTAAAGAAAATTTGCAATGATATTGTTTTAGTTTATGGCTCCGAATGTTGGGCTCTGAAAGTGGGGTCCAGCAAGAGTTGTAATATCCTGCCTCCTAAAATTGTTAAAAGATTAAATTATTAGATTGAGTCACATGAGTTATTTCATTTAAGAATTTACGAGGTGAATTTCATTCACAAGCATAATATTCATATAGATATATGAATCATGATTTAGAAAACATTGCAAGATAATATATGCACTCAATTGACATATTCTGGGGTATGGAATGAAAATGAATGTGTATTCCCAATGTTTTACATTTTGATTTTAATACTTAATATTTATGTGTGACTTTTGTGATTGGTGAGGTAACGATTGGCCAATCGTGTGCTAGGCATAACAGATTAAGCGACCCCTGTACCCTTGACACTGGTACATAAAAGTTGAGTCCCTATATCGACACCTTTACGGGACTTACGGGTGATTCCACACCTAGGGTCTAGTCACCAACGAGGTCATCACCTAAGGTTATGACGCTCTTGTCGATTGTAGTCTGGACTCACTACAGATGAAAGTCGAGTCAACACCGAGAATCGATAGGTGTGGACACTAGTTTGGCTGACTAATGGCGATACATATGATTGTTTTGGCCTATTCTAAGATTTGTTTTCATGATGAGATTTGATTTATACATGTGCCGCTTTTCTATTTTTATATACTGGAATTGGAACTTACATTCACTGGATGAGTGATTAATAGGCTAGGCCTATGTAGTTCCTAACCAGGATATGTTGAGTCATAGGCTAGGCCTATGTGTCTCTATGTTATATGTGTTCACTTCATAGGTGATTATGTGCATGCTAGATGCATGAAAAACCCATCCTTAGGTTATATAAACCATCTTGGTATGTATCGGGTTTTGATTGTGATATAAGTTTTTCCTGCTCATTGAGTACATAGTGCAATCACCCTTTTCGCTTTCCAACCATGCAAGTTAATTTGGTGAGCTTGAAGCTTTAAGTGTATCACGCAGTCTTTTGACATTTTCGAGATATTACTGCACTTGGGTAGTCTCTATTATGTACTTTTGTTGTATAGTGGCTCATTAACTGTTTTTATTAAGTTGGCTATGTTGATATGCTTTATGATTTTGTAAATTAACTTTTGACTATCTTGTGGTTTGTAAATGACCTCATGTATAAACCTTTTGTACTATTGTTGAGATTACTCTTGAGTGGACTTAATAGTCCAGAAGTTGTGGTAGAGTTTTAAATGTGAATATAAAAGTACTTTTAAAAATGATTTATAGGTATTTTAACTATTTTTTTGGATTTTCAAAATACATTCGTTATATTATCTAAATGTTTTCAAAGGATATTCAGTTAGCCTTGCATAGTCGGGTTAAGGATACCGTGAGTATCATCAACCTAGGTATGCGATAGTTGTCATATTCCCGATGAGGTTTCGAGTCGTGACAGATCCTTTGTGTTGGATCCCATTTCCGGAACCCAACCCTTTTGCTTTGATACCACCTATGTTGGATCCCGCTTGTTTCCAGAATCCAACTCTTACGAGTATCATCATACTTAACTTGAGCATGCATATTACCTTGAAGGGTTATTACATTAAACCCTCATTAGCCATCATTATTTTTTTCTTCATTCTCATAACATCCCAAAAATTTACTCACAAATT
>JANZLX010000009.1:10195881-10206965 GCA_025531955.1 Erythroxylum orinocense | reverse complement strand
ATTATTATGGTAAATAAAATTATTATGATGTGTTATAATTTTGAATTTATTTATTGATGATGATTATTATTAATAATATTATCATCATCCTTAATATTATTATCATTACTATTATTATTATTATTATTATTATTTTAATTTATTTCTATTAATAATATAAAAAACACAGGGACTAAAGTGAACGAATCTAAAACACAAGGGATAAGATGAATAATCAAATATATCACAGGGACTCTTTTATGTGATTTGCCTTAATTCATCCATAAGCTATAAAAGGCATCAAAAGGGAACATTACAAGGTAGTGTCAAAGCTAGTATAGTAAATATACAACACTATCTTTTCCAAAATCCTTGGATATAAATTGAAGTATTAGAGATTCTAGGTTTTCCGAGTTGAGTGCTCAGTTTTTCAACAATTTGGTGAGCTACCAAGGTTTCTCTAATCCAACAAAAGATCATGTGAACTAAAGCATGCATGTCGGTTTTGATCTTGTTGAACAATATTTGATTCCTCTCCATCCTTATTGCATAGACTGAAAAATTCAAGTTGAGGTTAAGACATATCTAATTTTTTCCCAATGTGTGATAGGTATCTTCAGCCCACCCTAACATGTTAATCCCAATTTGTGTCGGAGAAAAAAAGATTCAACTCAATCAAAAAATATTTTATAGGACGTAATATTTTAATAGAATGGAATGATTTAGAGTGCAATTAAATATAAATGGATATAATATTAAAAAATTATTGTTTAGAAAGGATAGAAATATTCATAATATAATATAATATTGTTTAAAAAATGAATATAATAAAATGAAATGTATATATAATAATAATAAATGATTATTTTATTTTTGATAGAACAAAACATATGTTTATAGATCACAATACATATTATCTTGCCGCTTATTATTAAAGTTGAAGATATAATTAGTATTATAAAAAATTATTATTAATATATTAAGTAGTATATATTTATTATTTTATATTCTATCTTAAACATCAAACCCAAAATAACTTACTTTTATTATTGTGAATAAAATAAAATATAATATAAACATCTCTCCTTTTATCTCTTATTCCGTTTCACTCTTTAGTGAAGAGGTGGAATAATATTAATTTGCCATATAAGGAGAGCAGCGGATGAGAGCATTAATCTTGGCAATGAGATTTTTCTCTTTAAAAACAATAAAACAAAGTTTCAAAAAAAAAAAACAATAAAACAAAAACACCGTATTGATCCGTCTAACATCTGTTATGAAGAAAGGAGCCACTTGAGTGACCAAGGGCAGGGGAGTCTGCGATCATCTGAATCATCGAAGAAAAGCGAAATCCGGGTCATCTGAATCATCAATGGAAATTATAGATGAGAAAGAGTGGTTAGCATGCTGTGGGAGCTCCAAATTCGCCAAGCAAATGGCGATGGCCTCCCCTTTTCCCTCTCTTGACCTAGCCGTTGCTGCTGCAAGAGACATTTGGTTCAATAAGGTCCTTTCTTCTTCTTAACATCAAATTAAGAGTGAATCAAACTGCATCAAGCAATCAAATTTATATCTGCTACAGGTAGATGTCAATGGTTGGCTTCAGGCTTTCTCTGCTCATCCCCAGATTGGTCAATCCCACCTTTCTTCTTCTGCTGCCTCCAACCCATCTGCTCAGTTTAGTATGCTTTTTCCTATTTTTCTTATTTTGAAGTTAATTAACGTCAAGATGAATTCCGAGACCTGATTTTTACTATATTTCTGATTGATTTTGTTTATCGTTTTCGTCGCCATATATGTGGAAATCTTTGTTGTTGGCCTTATTTTTCACTTGCCTTCTACGTTTTTGATGATTGTGATGTTTTTTCTATTATATAGGTGGAGTAAAGTGGAGCAGTCAACTGCTTTAGCAACTGCTACTAGTTCCAGCTTACAGGTTAGTACAATGCTACCATCGTAGTCTATCAATCCCATGCCAAGGGTTGATGAAAATAGATTGATGTAATTCATTTTATCATCAAAATGATAGAGAAGTATTCCTAGTGCTAATTTATAATTTTGATCCGCCTACCTGTTTCAGGAACTACATAAGTGGAATGCCCAATATAGGGAAAAATTTGGAATTGTTTTTCTCATATGTGCATCTGGAAGGAGTACCGATGAAATTCTTACTGAATTGAAGGTAAACATTTGTTTTGAGAATCACAGGAGTTTAGCTGCAATTGCTAGGAATATCAATATTAAGCAATATCACAAGAGAGAGGGCTACAAGTAGTGCCTGAATCTAGTTCACCCTCGAAAGAAATGGTTGATTCTTTTCTTTTTAAGGTTTTGGATATCTGAGCAGGTTAATTGTACAATTTCCATTTCAAAAAAACTGTTTAAGCAACATATTGCCAGGAGAATGTTTTAGTACCATAAGTTGAGGCTGCCTTTTATTAGGCAAACGTCAGCATTTATACCATAAGACATGCCATTCATGTAAGACTTGTGTTACTTACCTTTATGGATAGTCCAAAACGCTTAAAATTTCTTTCATACAGTGCTTTAACCTTCTCAGTTCTGGCTGTTGGGCAGGATTTGAAAAAAAAAAGACGATGTACTGTTAATACTCGAATGCATTTTTCTTGAATTGACATCTGTTTTTCTCCCTATGCAGAAAAGGTATACGAACAGGCCAATTGTTGAGTTTGAGATTGCAGCACAGGAGCAAATGAAAATAACAGAACTACGCATTGCAAAGCTCTTCTCAAGTAAAATAAAAGCTGCTTCTCCTACAGTTTCTGCAAAGAAACTAGAAGGTAGTATTCCTGTTTTTCTGGGGTGCTTATGCCATCCCATTTTCATTCATTTCCGTTTTGGCTGGTAGTATCCTGTAATTCATTTGTCATCGTATTTATTTGTGCTTATCAGTCATGAAATTTCTGAGTTGATCTGGACTTATAATGGCCGTGAATTGAGCCAGAAAGACCACCATGAACCATGGTGCCCTCATCTTTGTAAAAATTGTTCACATAAAACTTTAAAGATAGCCTCTGCTATGATTTCAAAATTATTTTTATATACCCCCATAAGAGGATCTTTTGGATTCACCCAGCTGGTGTTAGTCTCCAATTTAACATATGGATCCATTAATTTGTTATTTTCTTGATACTAAATTGTCATGGGATAAATTGCCTTTTACTTGTCGATAGATAAACACATTAGGAATAATATGTTGGCACATGCTATCAAGTCCTCTTGAGAATATTGCAAATTTAAGCTGTTATATTTGTTTTAATCATAATACATAATCTTAATTGATCAACGTTGACTGCTTTTAGGATACCTGAGGAAGGAAACAACTAGTGTTTCTGACTCCTGACAGTAAACATTGTGCAACTTGCAGCTATTTCATTTTATGCTATCAAGAGTTTCCTTTTCCTAGAATTCTTCACTTATTCCCTCTTGTATATGTTGCAATTGTTTGAACACTGATTATTCTTTTCTGAACTCTAGAAGGTCGTACAAGTATTATTGCAGGACATTTAAGTGCTATCTCTGATTCTTCGTCTGAGAAGGCTTCTCCAACTCCAACTCGGACAAGACCTCCAATTACAACCCATATCTTGGATGTTTCTCGTGGCTGTCCGGCTGCTGGTATTGAAGTACATTTAGAGATGTGGAATGGTACCCAGTCCTGTCCATTGTTTGGTGAACCAGATAGAGGCAGCTGGATATTACAAGGTTCGTCAACTACAGATACTGATGGTCGGAGTGGTCCATTAATGGCCATTACTGATGTGGTGAATCCAGGAATATACAGAATAAGTTTCAATACAGGTAAGTACTGTCTGTCTGGCTTCTTTCCCTATGTTTCAATTGTGTTTGAAATCAAAGAGTCACAGAACAGGGAACATTTTCATGTTCCATTGCTGCTCTCACCCTTTTCATTCACTACATACCGAGGTAGTTAAAAACCTTGCGGTAGTCTTAAATTAAGAACCACGTGTCTGTGATTACTGGGACACCATCTGTAGATGTATTCTGGATTTCATGCTCTACAAACTGGTTGCTTCTTTGCTGGTGAAAAAAACTATTCTACCAATCAGCCTTCCCTACGTGACATTGCTTGGATAATATTCCTTTTCTAACTATAAATTAAAAGAAAAACAATTTTTTTAGTCATTATCTGGAGACTTAACCGATGGTTTGGTGTATTTCTTAGGTTGAAGCACCATGTCTATAATGTGCCATCTAAAAAACTTCTGGTCTTTATTTTTTCTCTCTATATAAAGCCCTTCATTCATGATTTGTAGTCGTCATCGTAATTATTATACATTTCAGTCAAATAATCCAAATTTTTAGGAAAAGATCTAAATGATACTATCTCCTTAATTGTGTATTCATTCTAAACTGCTAATGAATAGAAAGCCCTGTAATTTTGTTCAGCATATCATTGGTAATTATATTCATTTTGATTGTAAATTATATGAATAAATTTAGGTTCTTTCTTTTGTATTAGAAAAAAAAACAGCTCGTTTTTTATTTAATTTGTTAAAGTTATTGGCTTATCTTATTTAATTTAGGAAAAGATCTTTTAATTTATAATTTTAGAGAAATTGTCAAAACTAGTTGAACTCTATTTTTTAACACCTCAATATCTGAACTCTTTTTTTTTTTAATGATATATAGTTGGATGTTTCATTTAAGTGATGTAGCTTGACAATTGGACTATTTAATTAAAATACGGGACATTGTAACCAAAAAAAAAAGAAAAAAAGGAAAAACAAGGTACTTCTTCCTCTTTTGTTGGCTCATTTTATATTTAAACTAAGTTATTTTTATCCAATCTTAGTTAGGATCTTTCTTTATTCATGATATACTGAATAAGTTCATCCAACTAAGTGCATGTTCTTAGCACATAAGCGTACGTATGTATATATATTTTTGTTGTATGGAATTGTGAATGGATTTTAAAATGGAGGCCAAGTGTTGATTAAGTGATTACTAGCAGGTTAACTCTGCACAAATGTGCAGTAAAAATGCCCAGTGTGTTTAATAAAAATTGAAACTTGTAAGAAAATATTTTTAATCACATAAAATTTTAAAGATAGCTTAATCTATAAGTTTTTTAATTTGTCTCTTATACAATTTTTTGATCTGGATGGTTGCCTGTTTTAGATTGTTGGCGATGATAGAGGGTATTTTAATCGGTTATAATGTAAAAAGTAGTTATTAAATAATAAAAATTTTAAATATGAAAGGAAAATTTTATAAAGAAGACTTAAATATATTATATTGAAAATATAAAAGGTAGAATATAAAAAGAAAATAAGTTGACAATAAATAAATACTTTGTAATTTAAAATTTCGTTGCAAGATAATGAATATTTAGATTTATTAATTTATAATAAAAAATATATATTTAATATAAAAAAGAAACAGGTAAATTTAGTTGGTAAAAATATGTAGCAAAAAAAAGCAAGAGATGAAATAAAGTTTTAAAAACGTAAAATGTTTTATTAATAATTAAATATCATAGTTAATGAAGGTTTAAAAAAGTGGATAAATTCATTTAATGTCTGGAGAAAGTTATAAACATTTAGTCGATTAAGATAATATGAAAGCATTAATATATGATATTATTTAAAATTATTTAATGTATAAACAAATACTGTAAATATTATATAATATATTTTGGTAACGTAATTAAACATGCCTATAATATATCATTAACAATTTAAAATAAACAAAATTTTAAGGAAATTATTAAAATTAATGGATGAAAGAAAATGTTCACTGAATATGCTTAAGTTTTTTAGCTACAATGTTTTCTCTAGTTCAAACGAAATGATTCTTGATTTGGATTAAACTAGAGATATATGGCTATATTTCGCACAAAAATATTGAATTTCAATTCTATCGTTAAGAGTCTCAAAATTTCACGAATTTAAGAATTGGGTGCAGTACGTTGGTGTATGAATGGAAAATTCGTCTTTAGATTTTAGGAGCCAATTTGGGAGTGATATAAATAGATTTTAGCAAAGTTGCCTCTGGAAAGTTGTAGATCTTTCTTTTATTTTTCCAATGGTATATAGTACGAAAATTTCAGATATCGGAGTCAAAAGTTATAATCTTTATAAGTGGAGATGTTCTGGAGAGTGTAAAAGTAAGACGAAAAATAAGAGGAAGTGAAAGTAAGATGAAAAAGTAAGACGAAGTGAAAGTAAGACGAAAAAGTAAGACGAAGTGAAAGTAAGATGAAAAAGTAAGACGAAGTGAAATTAAGATGAAAAAGTAAGACGAAGTGAAAGTAAGACGAAGTGAAATAAGCTTATGTTCTTTTAAATTTAAGTGTCTTGTCAAAAATATCCTTGAATAATCTTACATAACACTTCCTTCTAGAAAATGTTCCTCGATGTCTTAAGTTTCTAATGCCTCCAAAATTATTCCTTTCGATTTAGTGATTCAAAAGATATACTTTAAACATTTTTGGACTGCTTTTGTCCAAAATAGTATACTATGCACAACTTCCATCCAAAACTTGAAAGTCTTAGAATTGAATTACAATTCACTTCCTTCAGATACTTTGTAGCTCTATGTCTCTAGTTTATCGCAAATAAAAAATTATCTTATTTGGACTTCTGCAAATCAAAATATCATCAAAATATTGAAGTATATTCAGTGGAATAATACCAGTTCATATTACTTAAGAGCACACTCACTGTATCCGTCCCACTCTTTTCACTCAAATTTTCTCCATTCATTTCAGATAGCTATGATTCTTGGTGGAGATATAGAGAAAAATCTGACGAATCTAATAGTTTAAGAATCAAGTCATTTAGAGGTCTAGAGAAGAAGTTATGGTCAAAAGAAGTAACCATGTTTAAGAACTCAATCATACTGAACCTGTTTCGGGAAAACAGCTATAACTTTCTGTAGAAATTTCGGATTGAAGTTTTTTTTAAATGGTTCGAAAGAAGACATGAAAAGCTACAACTGTTCCTACAGGTATCTGATTAAGGAGTTCTTTATATGGTTTGAAAGATAATTTCAAGATCTACAACTTTCATGAAGATGTCAAACGCCAATTCCATCGTTTGAAGTGTGAGCAAGAAAGCAGATGATGTCATCAGACAATTCATGGTTGGGAAAATTACCATAACGTTCCCTACAGATATTGAATTAAGGAGTTATCTATATGATTTGAAAGAAAATTTCAAGAGCTACAACTTTCATGAAGATCTCAAAGGCCAATTTCATCGTTTGAAGGGTGAAAAAGAAAGCAGACGATGATGACGTCATTTTGAGACGAAGATGATGTCAGTAGACAATTTATGGTTGGAAAAATTGCCATAACTTTCACTACAGATATCAGATTAAGTAGTTCTTTATATGGTTTGAAAGAGAATTTCAAGAGTTACAACTTTCATGAAAACCTCAAAGGTCAATTCCATAGTTTGAAAGGTGAAAAAGAAAGCAGATGATGACGACGTCATTTTGAGACGAAGATGATACCATCAGACAATTTATGGTTGAAAAAATTGCTATAACGTTCCCTACAGATATCGGATTGAGGAGTTCTTCATATGGTTTGAAAGAGAATTTCAAGGGCTACAACTTTCATGAAGATCTCAAATGCCAATTCCATCGTTTGGAGGCTGAAAAAGAAAGCAGACGATGATGACGTCATTTTCAGACGAAGATGATGTCATCAGACAATTCATGGTTGGGAAAATTGCCATAACTTTCACTACAGATATCGGATTAACTAGTTTTTTTATATGGTTTGAAAGAGAATTTCAAGAGTTACAACTTTCATGAAGATCTCAAAGGCCAATTCCATCGTTTGAAGGGTGAAAAAGAAATCAGACGATGATGACGTCATTTTGAGACGAAGATGATGTCATCAGACAATTCATGGTTGGAAAAATTGCCATAACTTTCACTAAATATATTGGATTAACGAGTTCTTTATATGGTTTGAAAGAGAATTTCAAGAGCTAAAACTTTCATGAAGACCTCAAAGGACAATTCCATCGTTTGAAGGGTGAAAAAGAAAGCAGACTATGATGATATCATTTTGAGACGAAGATGATGTCATCAGACAATTCATAGTTGAGAAAATTGCCATAACTTTCACTACAGATATTGGATTAAAGAGTTCTTTATATGGTTTGAAAGATAATTTCAAGAGCTACACCTTTCATGAAGACCTAGAAGGCCAATTCCATAGTTTTCAGGGTGAAAAAGAAAGCAGACGATGATGACATCATTTTGAGACGAAGATGATGTCATTAGAAAATTCATGGTTGGAAAAATTGCCATAACTTTCCCTACAGATATCGGATTAACGAGTTCTTTATATGGTTTTAAAAAGAATTTCAAGAGCTACAACTTTCATGAATATTTCAAAGGCCAATTCCATCGTTTGAAGTGTGAAAGAGAAAGCAGACAATGATGATGTCATTTTTAGACGGAGATGATGTCATCAAACAATTCATTGTTGGAAAAATTCCCATAACCTTCCCTACAGATATCAGATTAACGAGTTCTTTATATGGTTTAAAAGATAATTTTAAGAGCTACAACTTTCATGAGACCTCAAAGGCCAATTCCGTCGTTTGAAGGGTGAAAAAGAAAGTAGACGATGATGACGTCATTTTGAGACGAAGATGATGTCATCAGACAATTCATGGTTGAGAAAATTGCCATAACGTTCACTACAAATATCAGATTAAGGAGTTCTGTATATGGTTTGAAATAGAATTTCAAGAGCTACAACTTTCATGAAGATCTCAAAGGCCAATTCCATCGTTTGAAGGGTGAAAAAGAAAGCAGACAATGATGACGTCATTTTGAGACGAAGATGATGTCATCGGACAATTCATGGTTAGGAAAATTGCTATAACGTTTCCTACAGATATCGGATTAAAGAGTTCTTCATATGGTTTGAAAGAGAATTTCAAGAGCTACAACTTTCATGAAGACCTCAAAGGCCAGTTCTATCGTTTTAAGGGTGAAAAAGAAAGCAGACCATGATGACATCATTTTGAGACGAAGATGATGTCATCAGACAATTTATGGTTGGAAAAATTGCCATAACGTTCCCTACAGATATCGGATTAAGGAGTTATTTATATGGTTTGAAAGAACATTTCAAGAGCTACAACTTTCATGAAGACCTGAAAGGCCAATTCCATCGTTTGAAGGGTGAAAAAGAAAGCAGACTATGATGACGTCATTTTGAGACGAAGATGATGTCATCAGACAATTCATGATTGGAAAAATTGCCATAAATTTTACTACAGATATCGGATTAAGGAGTTCTGTATATGGTTTGAAAGATAATTTCAAGAGCTACAACTTTCATGAAGATCTCAAAGGCCAATTTTATCAGTTGAAGGGTGAAAAAGAAAGCAGACAATAATGATATCATTTTGAGACGAAGATGATGTCATCAGATAATTCATGGTTGGGAAAATTGCTATAACGTTCCCTACAGATAGCAGATTAAAGAGTTCTTCATATGGTTTCAAAGTGAATTTCAAGAGCTACAACTTTCATGAAGACAAAGAAAGCAGACGATGATGACGTCATTTTGAGATGAAGATGATGTCATCAGACAATTTATGGTTGGGAAAATTGCCATAACTTTCCTTACAGTTATCGAATTAAGGATTTCTTTATATGGTTTGAAAGATAATTTTAAGAGCTACAATTTTCATGAAGACTACAAAGGCCAATTCCATAGTTTGAAGGATGAAAAAGAAAGCAGACAATAATGACGTCATTTTGAGACGAAGATGATGTCATCAGATAATTCATGGTTAGGAAAATTGCCATAACTTTCCCTACAGAAATCGAATTAATGAGTGCTTTATATGGTTTGAAAGAGAATTTCAAGAGCTACAACTTTCATGAAGACCTCGAAGGACAATTCCATCGTTTGTAGGGTGAAAAAGAAAGCAGACGATGATGACATCATTTTGAGATGAAGATGATGTCATCAGAAAATTCATGGTTGGGAAAATTGCCATAACTTTCACTACAGATATCGGATTAAGGAGTTCTGTATATGGTTTGAAAGAAAATTTCAAGAGTTAAAACTTGCATGAAGACCTCAAAGGCCAATTCCATCCTTTGAAGGGTGAGAAAGAAAGCAGACGATGATGACATCATTTTGAGACGAAGATGATGTCATTAGACAATTCATGGTTGGGAAAATTGTCATAACTTTCCCTAAAGATATTGGATTAAGGAGTTCTTTATATGGTTTGAAAGAGAATTGCAAGAGCTACAACTTTCATGAAGACTTCAAAGGCCAATTCCATCGTTTTAAGGGTGAAAAAGAAAGCAGACGATGATGACGTCATTTTGAGACGAAGATGATGTCATCAGATAATTCATGGTTGGGAAAATTGCCATAACTTTCCCTACAGATATCGGATTAACGAGTTCTTTATATGGTTTGAAAGAGAATTTCAAGAGCTACAAATATTCCATCTCTGATACAATTTTCTGATCTGGATAGTTACCTGTTTTAGATTATTAGCGATCTCTATCATTCGAGCAGTTTGAAACATGTTGATATAACGATGAGCATGTGAACTATTATGTTGTTTTTTATTTCGTGCATGGTATCTAATAAGAAATTCATGTAGCTCATTTTGACAATCGTATGTCTCTTTTATGACATTTTTCAAATATCTTTTGCGCTCGAAATAGCTGGAATCCATATCTGCCATTAAAATAAGCAAATCAGTGATGAAGGGTATTTTAATCAGTTGTAATGTAAAAAGTAGTTATTAAATGATAGAAAATTTAAATATGGAAGGAAATTTTTATAAAGAAGACTTAAATATATTATATTGAAAATATAAAAGATAGAATATAAAAAGAAAATAAGTTGACAATAAATAAATACTTTGTAATTTTAGATTTCGTTGCAAGATAATGAATATTTAGATTTATTAATTTATAATAAAAATATAAATTTAATTTAAAAAAGAAACAGGTAAATTTAGTTAGTAAAAATATAGAGTGAAAAAAAGCAAGAGATGAAATAAAGTTTTAAAAACGTAAAATGTTTTGTTAATAATTAAATATCATAGTTAATGAAG
>JANZLX010000009.1:10154636-10168339 GCA_025531955.1 Erythroxylum orinocense | reverse complement strand
TGTACAGTAATTTCATGTGCACAAATGTTACTGTGTAGCAATCCTATTATGCATGAGCAGTCCTATGCAATCCCAATTTATCCCATCCTATGCCAAATTACCATTCTACCCTTCCAATTGAGAGTGGGATGTTACACTATAGGTTGGCGCTGCCACCAGAATTGTCCCAGATACATGATTCTTTCATATTTCCATATTGAGGAGGTATAGATCGGATCCATCTCACATCATTTAGACTAATGAAGTTCAGTTGAAAGATGATCAAACTTATGAGGAGACTCTAATAGAGATTTTGGACACTAAGGAAAAGGTCCTCAAGAATAAGACAATTCAACTAGTAAAAGTCCTGTGGAAACACCATACTGTAGAAGAGGCCACGTGGGAGCCCTTGGAGGCTATGAAGGAAAAGTATCCACACCTCTTCAATGACTCAAGTAAAAATTTCGAGGACAAAATTTTTTTAAGAGGGGGAGAAATGATGGCCCTTGAATTTTTTATTTATTTATTAAGCATGATTTAAATTAATTATGAGGCCTTTATGGATTGATTATTTTTGGAGTTAATTAGTATGGATTTTATAGATTGGTTAATTGAATTAAGGTAGTAAGATTGTATAAGGGCATTCTTGGTAGTTCACTTAAGGATAAAGACCATAAAGCAGATAAGGAAGGGTAAAATGGACATTTTACAATCATTAAGGGTAAAAAGGGAAGAAGAATTGTTGTCATGCATTTGAAGAAGAGAAAACGTGAGTGAGGAGAGGAAGAGAGAAAAATATGAAGGGAAGAAGAGAAGGAGAGAAAAAAGAGAAAACAAGCTAGGTTTCAATTTTTCTTAGCCTTCAAGAGAGATTTTGAGGTAGTTCAAGAAGAGAAAAAGGTAGAGGAAGATAAGAGCTTTCATTAGAACTAAGAAACTCTTTATTTAGTGAAGATTCAAGATGAGATCTTACTTAATCTTTTGGATTTTTGGAAGGGTTTTAGTTCAAAAATCTTCGGAAATGCATGGGTTTAAACTTTCTAGAATCAATTTTATGCATATGTTTCTTTGGGTCCTCAAATTGGAATTCCTATTAAATTGGGAATTTTGTCAATGTTAAGGGAATCAAGACAGGAAAGAGGAGCAAGAGGAGAAGCATTTTGGAGCAAGTCATTAAGCAAGGAATTCAAGGTGGGTTACATGTTTATCATTGAGTTAATGAGCCATCACTATGTTTTCAAAAGCAAGAAAATTAAATGATTTCAATTGTTTTATAAATGTTGCATTATTGCTATTTGAATGATTTGAGAAATCTTTGTATGTTCAGTATATGAATTTTGTTGATGAATTGCGAAATGAAGTTGGAAATTCATTTGAAACACTTTATGTTTATGAAAAATCATGTTTTCGAAATGTGCCATTTGGGCAACATGAAATACATATTATATGGGTTTGTGGTGGTCCGTTCTGCTACATCAAGTGCACTTTGAATCTATTAAAGGCTTCCCCCACCTACCTGCTAGTGGCATGGAGCTCCTTCATGGACTCTCTCATGTTTAAAACTAAGCAAAACCATTATGTGGAATTGCGATAGTACGTTTTATTTACGACTACTCAAAACCATTATGTGGGATTGCGATAGTACATTTTGTTTACGACTATACAAGATCATTATATGGGAATGTGTTAGTACATTTTGTTTACAGACCTACCCAAACCATTCTGATGTGCTTATGTGCTCATGATATGTTGACAAGATTGATGCATACATGGTTTGTATTATTGTGAATTTGGTTGAGAATTTGAGAACTATGAGTTTTATGAATTCAATGTGAATTTTCTACGACAAATGAACATTTCAATGGTTTTGCTTGTTCTCCGTTATAAATTGTTACCCACAAGTTTTTAAGCTCACCCCCATTCCTTCTTATCTCCAGGTGATGAGCAAGAGATCGAGTGAAACGGAGTCAAGGCATCACTCCGATTATGCATATTTTTGTATTTTAAGCTAGATTTTGCAAACACAAGGCTATAGTCACATTTCAAGTATTATTTGTTCAAGTATCTTTTGTATTTTGAGATTTTGAGACATTAATGTATTGTGGCTTGAAATTCTTATTAAAGCTTTGTAATACTCCTATTTTTTGATGTTAATGAAATATGATTTCGTTCTGCTCATGACCGCCCATTGTTGTACATTACATCTTCAAGTTTTTCAGAGGAGAAAAAGTGTGTTATGACTTTAGGGGGAAATGTATTAATCTAGGATGAATTAGACAAAGGTGACTCTTAAAAGTTGTAGCTTATCTTTCTAGCTTTCCAACGATATAAAGTATGAAATTTATGGATATCGGAGTTGAGAGATATGGTCATTGTAAGTTAGTGATGCTACACATGATGCATAAAAGCCTTGGTCGAGATCGCGAGGAAGCAGGGTGCGATCCCGCACCCTGGAAGTAGCCTCGAGTGCGCTCTTGAAACTGAAAGGTGCGAACACACCCTGGGAATAGCCTCGGATGCGCTTGCAACAAGGGAAGGTGCGATCGCACCTCGTAACTTCACCAACGTTTCGCCACCTGAAGGGTTTTTTCAAATCTGAACATGTTTGATTCTTTTAGCCATAACTTTGTCACCCAACATCCAAATGAAGTGATTCTTGAACCAATATATTCCTAACAAATTTTTCTATCTGTCAATAAAAATTGGTGGCCATAGGATTCGATTTGAAAAATATTGATGGAAAGTAAGTGAGGGAATCAATTGGAAGAGCATTAACTGGTTACTTTACTGAGCATACTTTGGTATTTTAATCATATCTTGATCCATAGAGCTTTGAATGAGATGATTTTTGTTTCAAATTAAACTAGATACATAGAGCTACAATTTTTCTGAAGAAGACAATTTGTGATTTTGGTGTCTGATTGGTGTGAGCACGCCACCGTTGCTAGATGCAGGTCTAAATGTCACATAGGACGTCGGGCATATGTCTTGCAAGGGCGGGGTGCCCAACAATGAGTAAACCTACATGGTCTCATTTCATTGTTTGCTCTTATTTTAGCTTTTGCATTGAATGGCTATGGTTATGATTGTTATGCAATGTGAATATGATTTATGTAAATGTGATTTGCTTATATTGATGCTGGACAATGAAGGTCTGAGACTTGATGCATGAAAGTGATATTGAAGTGTAACTTGTATGTGAATGAGAAGAAATAAGTGTATTCTCAACTTAATTGTTGAATGCCAGACCAAGGTTCGATGATGAATATGAAAGTGATTGTGAATCTGAAATCATGTGACTGGTTGAAAATATGTGAATGTGATGCATTTCATTCCATGAATGCATGAAATATAAAGCCAATTGTGATCGAAGTAGCCTCCGAAAAAGAGCTCAAAGCTCAAAATGTAAAAAAAGGCTTAAAGCTCAGATTATGAAAAAAAAAACTTAAAGCTCATGAAGTGTATAAGATCCAAAGGCTCACTGTGTAAAATGAGTCCAGTATCCCCAACAAATACGAGGCAGTTATCAATGAGCCTAGTATCCACCATGTATACGGGACAATTATAGGCACTCGGTCACAACAAAGTAACAAATTGAAATTGAGTCTCATATGAACTACATATGCCTGATATGAATGATTATAATGTGTATGTGATTAAATATGATGAATTAAAGATATGATGTGAACCGCATGATTATATGAATTGAATGATTATATGATTGAGTGAACCATCGAGGATGGTTACTCACTGAGTTCGCAAAACTTACCTAAAATTTTCAATATTTTTCAAGTTCAGAAGAGTTACTCCATCGGGCAAACGAGAGTATAGCCATTTCATTCAAGTAAAAGGTAAAGGTCTGGATCAGTTTGCGTCTGCATTTGTATTTTCTTATTTTTGTATCAAATTGAGTCTTCTGTAATTATTGTAACATGTATATTTGAATATTCTATTTTGTAATAACTTTCCAAAGTGGAAAGATTTGTAAATGAGAATGATCTTGAGTGTAACAATAATAAATGTGATTTTGATGTTATGAAAGAAAAGAATGGGCCCGAATTTGATTACTGAATTCTACATACGTATATGATAAATTTGAAAATTTTGTACTGAATTTCAAGTGTTTGAGTATTCTAGCATACCGCCCTTGTGGGATATGTATTCAGACATCACTTAGGATGTCGGGTATGTGTCTTACGAGAGTAGGTTACTTCAGTTGATAGTAAAATTGAATGGATCTTCTTCTTAAATGTCAAAATAAATTTCATGAATGGATATTTAGTGATGGCCTACCTCTTTACTTGTATTTATAAGAATAAGTGCATGCTTATAAGCATCGTGGATGTATGAATAGGGTTTGATATTTTGATTGATATATGTATTTAAATCAAAGCATTTGTAGATGAATGGAACAAGTTATTATGTTGAAACTTTTTAAGTGATTAATGCTATGACTAAGTTAATTTCATAAGATTTGATGTCATTGTATCATTATTGTATTGTTGCATGAATTTGTGTTTGAGTGTTGTGTGCTTTACGTTTTGTTTGTTTTGTGGTTTTAGTTTTACTTGGGGACAAGCAAAGATTTAATTATGGGGATGTTGATAAGTGTAATACTTAGGACATTTTCTGGGTGTTAGAGTGTGTTTTTAGTGCTTTATTAGATAATAACAATGTATTTAGGAGTTCGATTTATGTTATTATTAGTGTTTTTATGTATTTTGTTTGTTTAAATGTTGTTTAAGGCAAGAGTTTGATCTTAATTACATATTTTAAGGATCGTTTGATGTGTTTGGTGATGAGTGGAGAAAGGAAAATAAAGAAGAAAAGATGAAGAAAAATGGAGAAACAAGTATGGCATGATCATGCACGATCGTGCAACAAAGTGCCAAAGGTTTGGAGCAGTCTTATGCATAATTGTGCAAGGTGTTTTCCAAGATGTGAGTTTTTTTCATACTTTTAACATTTTGAGGCTATTTTTGGAAGATATACATGTGGGAAAACCCTAGATAAAACCTTAGAAGACTCAAGAGTATATAAAGAAGCTTAAAAATTGATGGTCATATAAACATAACTAAAGAGAAGATCAAAACAAGAATTCTCAAGAACAAGGTTGTAGAATTTCCAGCTTAAGGTAAAGAAGAATAGACTTCCATATGCAATTCTCTACTCTTTTCTTAATTCCTTGTTGTTGTCAGGTGTTAATGATGATTAGATTTGGATATTTAGTTACATCTATGGATTGCTAAATTCTTTCTTAGGAATTATTCTTAAATTATTTATTGAACTTTACATTCTTTATTTAATTAATATGCTTATGATTTTATTATTTTATAATCAATTTGAATCGAGAGATTGATATCTTTTATTCTATAAGATACGATCTATATACTTGTAGTAAAGAAGTTTTTTCTATTTAAAACTATCAAGAATACACCTGGTTAGAAATGGGAAACCGATAAAGTTCTAACATGATAATTGGCTATTAGTAAGGCCACTAATTAACTTGAGTTCTAAAACGCATCTCAAAATTCTAATACACTAAAAGGAGATAGTAGCTGTAACTCTCTCCAATACGGAAATTTTAAGACAAGCACAAATTCGTAACTCCATCAGCTCAGAAATCAGTTATACTGGATCCATGATGAAGAAGATATCGTAATATGGAAGCACACTAGAAATGAAAACTATACCAATCCTACTTGCAGAAGATTTTTCTAGGTTTAATTAGTTGGATAAACTCCCACGGACCAAGATTGTTTTGTTTAAATACTTACTACTCATGCATCCACTACCTTATGATTGGCTGTGAAACATAAAATGCCAATAGTTGACAGGCTAGCAAAGATCATGACCCTCGCCAACTGGTGCATCTTATGCAGAAAAGGAAAAGAAAGCATCAGCCATTTGTTTTTTTCAATGCGATTTCATTTAGGAAAACTAGAGGATGATATTAAACAAATGTAATCTCTTTGAAGCCCTAAAGGAATGGAGTAAGATAACTGAATGGCATTAAACCGTCTAGCACTCTAATGACAAAGTGAAATGGCTCCCTATCACTTTCCTATCTTGTCACGACTATACGAGATGAGAGAAACACGTGAATTTTTCTTAATGCCAATCATAACAAGGAGCAATTTGACAGGGACCTTATACAGAGAATTAGACTCTACATCAATGTTTTTAAGCACAAATTTGAGGACAATGACTATCTTCACACTGTATGGAGTTGGTAATATCTTAATACTTATGGAAATGGGGAATATATCAAAGTCATATCATAGGCCATTAAGTATGTATTAATTAAGGGTATGTAAGTTGACACTTCTCATATACATCTTTTGGTTGCCTTTCAAGGATCAATCCATTCCTTATTACCCAAAAAAAATTTATTCTAAGCTGTCATCTATATAGCATAAGTGGTTCTCCATATATAAATGTTAAGGTCCTAATTCTAAAACCTTTTTACATACTTGATTCATAGCTAAATTTAAGCAAAAAGAAGTCCTCCTCAAAGATTAATCTCTTCTTTAATTCCTATTTAGTCTTAGCATAATATTACATTTATATAAAAGATGATATTTTGTTGATAAAGTAGCCTAATAAGGTCGACGACCATCTTGAAACTCTAACTTGGAGAACCTCTTTTGGTGGTGAAACATCAATTGGCCCTCATCTCAGTTTGAGGAATGAACCTAAGCATACGTTGATTATTGGAATGTCTTAAACTTAACAATATGATTTCTTCACCAACTTTTATGAAGCTAAAATGGATAGAGGTTTAGTTAAGCTGCAAGAAACCCCAATGGATGCACGTTGAGGGGAGGGAGAGAGAGATTGTCACTCAACGATGACATTAAGCCTGAGAAAGGGGGTGAGAATGCTTGAGTTTATTAATAAATAATATGATTTAAAATCAATCTCATTTTTATTCATTACGTGGTGTGGAAATTAGTTACAAGAGATAGGATTAGCGTGATCTCAGGCTGATTGATTGGTTGATAGGATTTATAGCTGATTAGCGGTTGATTAGCAATCTAGGTGATTTGGTTAGTGATTTGGTTACCTGTTTGTAGGAAGCTCCTTATATAGATAAGGTGTGAATATATGTATATAATAGTTCTGTAATACATCAAAAGAAATAGAATTCATCAATATCTTGATTGTCAACATGGTATCAGAGCAAACTTTATCTTTTGCCTTTTATTTTTCCTTGAACTAAATCTCTTTCGTATGGAGCCAGTCGGGTCTATTGTGTCTGCTCCTGCTACTAGCTCCTCAAACCCCATTATTATTCATCAGGAGAGTGCTACATTCCCATCAAGCGTTATTCTAGATGAGTCGAATTTCTCACTATGGTCTCAGTTAATGGAGATGCGTATTGGCGCCCGGAATAAGATGGGCTATCTTACGGGGGCCACGAAGAAACCTTCAATCAATGATCCTCAGTATGGATCATGGATTACAGAAAACCACAAGGTGAAAAGCTGGCTGATAGATTCAATGAGTCCGGCCCTTATGCAGCGGTTTATCCGCCTCCCTACTGCCAAAGATGTTTGGGAAGCTGTGTCCAAAACATTCTACGACGGCTCTGATGAAACCTGACTTTTTGAATTAAATCAGAAGTCTTTCTCCTTAAAACAAGATGGTCGTTCCTTGGCCACATATTATACTGAACTTGTTGCTATTTTCCAGGAAATTGATCTTAGAGTCTCTTCTCAAGAGGCAACTGTAGACAGTGTGGTGCAGTTACACACTGCCATGGCCAGGCTACGTGTCCATATTTTTTTGAGTGGTCTTGATCCGGAATTCGACCAAGTTCGGGGGGAGATTCTGCGTAAAAATCCCAAGCTTGATCTGGAGAGTTCCTATGCATATGTTCAACGGGAGTTCCAACAGCGGAAAACTATGGGAGGGACTCGTTCAATTTCTGAACCTACAGTGATGCTTGCTAAACAAGAGTTTGGACCAGGGAAAAATCGCAAGAACCAATCTCACAAATTTATTTGTGATCACTGTGGCGAATCAGGGCATTCAAAACAACGGTGCTACGAACTTATTCGGTATCCTGACTGGTGGGATTTCTCGAAAAAGCCAAGGAAGATTTCTTTGGGTAAAGCCATGACTGTCAGTAGCAGTGAAGAAGCGCCTGAAGTAGAAGAAGTAGTTAGACCTGTAGCCAATTTGGTTCACTCTGAGGGTGTGGGTAAGGCGAATGCTTGTACTTCTTCTTCTTCTAAAATGGGTACTTGGATTATTGATTCAGCAGCATCTGATCACATGACTCATGATTCGCACTTGCTGGAATCTATTAGTGCATCTTCTCATACTGCTATCTCTACGGCAGATGGTAGTTTGTGTTCTATTACTGGCCAAGGGCCGGTTGAATTATCTGATTGCCTTACAATGGATTATGTTTTAGTTGTACCCAACCTTGAGTGCAATTTGTTGTCTGTTGGACAAATTACTTCTGCACTCAAATGTACTATAAATTTTTGGCCCTCTTGTTGTGTATTTCAGGATATCTTGACCCGGAGAATTCTTGGTTATGGAGTTAAACGGGGCAAGTTGTACTACTTGGATTTGACAGGGAAGGGAGCACAAAGTATTGGTCGCGCATGTCAGACTCGTAGCCCTGAACGACGACTTGCTAACATTTGGTTGTGGCATCGTCGTCTTGGTCATCTTTCTTTTGGATACCTTAAGAAGCTGCAGCTGAGTCTTTTCTTTAATTTGAATAATTCAGATCTTTTTTGTAGTGTGTGTGAAATGGCGAAAAGCCAACGCATTCCTTATTTAGCAAGTTTGAATAAATGTTCTGATCCGTTTGCTGTTATACACTCTGATGTCTGGGGTCCTGCAAAGGTTCCTACTTTGTCTAAAGCTCGGTACTTTGTGACCTTTATTGACGAATGCACACGAATGACATGGTTATCACTGCTAAAAAACAAAAATGATGTGGGTACTGCATTTTAGGATTTTTGTACTATGGTACATACGCAGTACCAGAAGCAAATCAAAGTTTGGCAAACCGATAATGGCATGGAATTCATGGATTCAACTATTGGAAATTTTATCCGGCAACATGGCATACGACACCAAACATCTTGTGCCTACACCCCGCAACAGAATGGACTAGCAGAAAGGAAAAATCGACAGATTCTAGAAGTAGTTCGGGCTTCCTTGTTCGGCATGAACGTACCACGATATTATTGGATTGAAGCTGCAAAATCTGCAGTATATTTGATAAACCGTTCACCATCTCGTGTTTTAGACTTTTCCACTCCACAGCGGAAGTTGCAATCTCTACTGTCTGTCCCACACTTTCCAAACCTGGAGCCTCGTATTTTTGGTTGTACGGTTCATGTTCACATTCCTAAAGCCTTGCGCACAAAGTTAGATCCTCGAGCTCGGCGCTGTATTTTTTTTGGTTATTCGGATTTCCAGAAGGGATATCGCTGTTACGATCCTGTTTTAAAAAAATTACATGTCTCTTTAGATGTGTCGTTTCAAGAATCGACACCATATTATGCACTAACTTCTTCTCCAATTTCTGCTCAGGGGGAGAATTGTGTTGAAACAATTAACAAAAATAATTCTGAAGTGGAAGATATCACTGAGTTGCATGATACTTACGGGCATAAGGAGATGCCGTATCCTGTGTTGAATTTGGATCAGGGGGAGTCTCCTAATCATACAGAACAACCAACCGCCCATGACCCACCTGTTCCTGCTAGTTCCGAGGACAACCCCACTGAACTTGGAACGGATGATGGACTGGATGGTGGTTCGGTGGGGCCACCAAGTGTGTCATCTGAACAATCAGATTCTCAATACTCGGGCAATGACCTGGTTAATCCTGGAAGTTCAACTCCCATTCCGCGTTATTCTCAACGGTTGAACAAAGGAATCCCATGAAAGCAATATGAGCCAGATCCACGAGCAGGTTCAAAATATCCTATTGCTCAGTATGTCTCCACAGATAATTTACCTTAATCGTATGCTTGTATTGCTAATCAAGTGTCCAGTATCCTTGTCCCAAAGAATGAGGAGGAAGCACTGTGTGACCAAAATTGGGTTAGGGCCATGAGTGAAGAAATGGATGCTTTGCAGAGAAACAAAACCTGGGAGTTGGTAAAGTTACCTAGGGGGAAGAAACCAATTGGGTGTAAATGGGTGTACACAGTGAAGCTGAAGTCTGATGGCAACATTGATAGGTACAAAGCTAGACTCGTGGCGAAGGGTTATACACAAAAGTACGGTGTAGACTACGAAGAGACGTTTGCACCAGTCGCTAAGCTTAACACTGTTCGAATTTTGATTTCACTCGTTGTAAATCGGGAATGGCCCCTAAAGCAATTTGATGTAAAAAATGCTTTCTTGAATGGGACCCTTGAGGAAGAAGTTTATATGGATTTACCTCCGGCTGTGGAACTCAATTCGCCTACTGAAGGTATGGTGTGTAGGCTTAAAAAATCTTTATATGGACTCAAACAATCCCCAAGGGCTTGGTTCGGGAGATTTTCCTTGGCAATAAAAAATTTTGGTTATACTCAAAGTGGTGCAGATCATACTTTATTTGTTAAGCACAAGAGCGGGAAAGTTACAGCTTTGATTGTCTATGTCGACGACATGATCTTGACAGGAGATGATTGTGAAGAGATGGCACTTGTACAAGGATATCTGGCAGCTGAATTTGAAATGAAAGACTTGGGACAACTTCAGTACTTTCTGGGTATTGAGGTGGTACGGACAAAGCAAGGAATTGCTCTTTCACAAAGAAAGTATACTCTAGATCTGTTAGCAGAAACTGGGATGATAGAGTGTAAGCCAGCTGCGGCGCCGATTGAAGTTAATCATAGACTGGGAATTTTTCCCGATCAGGCTCCTACAGATAAGGGACGGTATCAAAGGTTAGTTGGTAGATTGATTTATTTGTCATATACACGGCCTGATATTACTTACGCTGTGAGTGTGGTTAGTCAATTTATGCATCAACCTAGTGAAGAACATATGGCAGCCGTTTTTCGTATTCTAAGATACTTAAAAGGGTCTCCAGGAAAAGGGTTGTTCTATTCAAAAGGAGTTGTTTCTACGGTTGCTGGGTATACTGATGCTGATTGGGCAAGAGATCAAATGACTCGGAAGTCAACCTCTGGATATTTCACTTTCGTCGAAGGGAATCTTGTTACTTGGAAGAGTAAAAAACAAAAAGTTGTAGCACGATCTAGTGCTGAGGCTGAATTTCGGGGTATGGCACATGGGATTTGTGAGTTGCTGTGGATATCCAGAGTCCTCTCAGATTTGGGAGTTGTGCTTGCTACACCTATGAAGTTGTATTGTGACAATAAAGCTGCTATTGAGATTGCACAAAATCCTGTCCAACATGATCGTACCAAACATGTTGAAGTAGATCGCCATTTTATTAAAGAGAAACTTGACCAAAAGATTATTCAATTCCCATTTGTCAGATCTGGGGATCAGCTAGCTGATGTTCTTACCAAGGGTGTTCAAATTGGTGATTTTCATCGAGTGATGAGCAAGTTGGGTATGTTTGATCCTTATGCTCCAACTTGAGGGGGAGTGTGGAAATTAGTTACAAGAGATAGGATTAGCGTGATCTCAGGCTGATTGATTGGTTGATAAGATTTATAGCTGATTAGCGGTTGATTAGCAATCTAGGTGATTTGGTTAGTGATTTGGTTACCTGTTTGTAGGAAGTTCCTTATATAGATAAGGTGTGAATATATGTATATAATAGTTCTGTAATACATCAAAAGAAATAGAATTTATCAATATCTTGATTGTCAACACGTGGCAACACTGGTCATCCTTTCTTATATTAGTAATACATTATTTTCAGGTGTATATTAAATAAATCTTGCCATATTCGATATAGGTGACGCTTGTAGAATTTGACGTGTCTCCTTTCTTAATCGGTGAGACGATGCGAGAGGATCATACTTAGATAATGTAAGAGAAACATAAGAAGATCTGAGAAAAATGGGGAGAAAGTGATCAAAAAGATATAATAATTTAGAACTTATCGAGGACATTACTCATACGAGACAATTTCGGCATGTTAAGATTCAGATAAAGGATACCTCGTAAAGAGATCTTTGTAGTTCTCTTGTATCTTTCAACTCTTGCATTCTATAGTTAGCCTCAATGGTAATACATAGTATTATTATTATTATTAGTACTACTACTAATAATATGACTTAAAACTGTTAGGACTAAAGAACAATAAAACTTATTCTGTCAAATGCAAATCTTTGGTCATTATCTGATGGAGTGGTACGTCTCCAAAGGTTATACGTGGCATGAGGAAATTGAACTTCTAGATGGTGGAGATGGCTGACGAATGGTGAAAGATAAGTGAAGATAATATAAGGAATTGTTTTTACATAAAAAGGCTTCAGCAAACATTTAGCTCCAGCCTTTTATAAAAATAACTATTTTAAACAAAAACGTGAAAATAAAAATGATAATAACTATAAAGAATTAAATAAAGTTATTATAAAAGATATATTTAAATTATCTCATAAAGATTATATTATTAGTTGATTAAAAGGATATCATTGGTTTATTATATTAGATGCAAAATCGAGATATTGACAATTAAGATTACACGAAAATACAAAAACATTAACAACCTTTACTTATCCGCTACAAAAATATTACCAATGAAATATATTACCCTTTAGATTAAACCAAGCCACTGAAATTTATTAAAGATTTATGGATAATAACTTAGAATGATTAGAAGAATTTTCATTGACTTATATAGATGATATTATTATTTTTTCTAATAAAGATAAAAAAGATCATTTACAAAATGTAAAATATGTCCTATTCGATGTCAACTTAAAGGATTAATTATGAGTAAAAAGAAAATTATTAACAACCTTTACTTGTCCACCATAAAAACATTACCAATAAAATGTATTACCCTTTAAATTAAAACAAGCCTTGGAATTTATCAAAAATTTATAGATAATAACGTAGAAGGATTAGAAGAATTTTCATTAACCTATATAGATGATATTACTTTTTTTTCCAATAAAGATAAATAAGATCATTTACAAAAAGTAAAATATGTCTTATCTTGATGCGAGTATAAAGGATTAATTATGAGTAAAAAGAAATTAAATTAGCACAACAAAATATCAAATATTTAGGTATAAATTTAATACTCATTTAAAGTTAGAAATCCTTTTACAATCACATAATTTAGATGAATTTATTATTATTGCTGATAAATTCTATATAGAAAATTTAATGACTATAGGACAATACGCTTTTTTAATTACATATCAAATTAGTTATGCTTTAATTAATTCACATCATAGTATTGAATGTTAAAATACAGATAAAATTTATATTGATCAATTATTAAATGATGTAGCGAAAGTAGGTCATAACTTTTGATTCGAAGGTCCGGTTGGGGTGTTTTATTTTAATTCCATGTAACTTTTTGATACGAACGCAACGATAATTTGGCCATTTTTGACCCAAAAAGTAAAATTTTTCATTAAAAATTTCATAATTTTGGATCTACTAACAACTTTTTATGTTTAAATAATCACGTTCTTGATGAATTAATTAAAACCTTTGGTAACAAAATATTGATGTAAATCACACGTCAATATATCGAACAATAATAATGCCAAGATACACAAGAAAGGGGGGGTTTGAATTGTGTAACCTTTTTCAATTATATA
>JANZLX010000009.1:10098158-10116446 GCA_025531955.1 Erythroxylum orinocense | reverse complement strand
ACAAACTATAGAAGAAGAAAAAGAAATTGAAAATAAATAATTAAATGGAATAAAAATGCAAGATCAATTAGAAAAAAAAATTTCAAGTATGGAGTATCTTTTCCTTGTTAGGGAATGAATAAAAATCCTTACTTGTGAAGACAAAATTTGTAACAGTTGAGTTTTTTTTATAGAACAAGTAAGACGAAAAAAAGAACCAACAAACAAATGATAAAACTTGCACCAATATTCTCAAAAGCCTTTAATTATATGAAAATTCTCCAATATCACTATTTGTTCTAATACCTTAAATAATTTATGTCAAACATTTTTGTCCCTAAGGACAATTTGTCAATGTCTTATAAAGTTGGACTAAAATTAATTGCAATTTTGGTTTTTAAATAAAATTATCGGTTAAGCTACTCCATTTGATCCAGATAAAGATATTAAAGTGCCCAATAAATGATCTAGATTAATAGGTCAAAGTCCGGGTGAAAAATGGGTCCTGATTAGTATGGACCGGGTCTATATCGGCCTTGTGATAGGGAAGCTCGATATGGAAGCTATATAAAGGCAAGGTCTCTTTTAATTACTCAGGCGAGCATTCTCGAGCATAAGATTCCTGACCCGTTAAGGAAGCTTAGGATTTGAGGAAACTGTAGAAAGGCCTTGCCCATGAGCCGGTGAGCACTTTCCACTAAAGACCTCAAGAGATTCAGAGACGTTTGGAGCTCGGAATTAGCATTGAAATCAGAGATGGAACCGAAATCTAGGTATTCCGCATTACTTTCGTTTCTGATCCTTTCATATAGATCCGAGGTACGTAATAAAGCTCCCACTACGTACTAACACGTGGTATCAGAGTGGTTACGTGATCGAATTGCCGAAAATGAAGGTTTTTCAGTTTTTCATCTCATGTTTTTGATTCGTTTTTCAGTTTTTTTACGTATATAATTGCGCAAAAGTGGTATACATAAGACTAGCTACGAAAAACGGGTCGAAAATGGGCCGAACGGAGCGCAAAACTGAATTTTAGGACGCTAAAAATTGCCTCCAACGTCGAAAGCACGACAGACCGTCAGGCATGTGTAGTGTGCACGGGCCAATTTGGGCGCGCCACGCCGCTCCAGCCGCTAGGCAATGCATGTCGTGCACGTGCCGCACGCGCGATTTGTGGCCCATTCCGCGCTTGCGTGGAACATTCGCCCATCCAGGCCATGTGGGACACATTGCGGTGCATGCAGTGCACACATCGCACAGTGCACGCATGTTTGCGTGTGGACGGCTCGTGTCACGGGTCTGGCCGGACACACACCGCTAGCGTGATGCGCATAGATGCGATCCATGACGTCAGCCGCTGACATCATCTACAGTGAGACATAAAAAAAACTCCAAAAATTACAAATTTCTCGTAAGGTACCCCGGGGTGTTTCAGGTCAGTTTCCAGGTTCGGGAAATTTATAAAGTAACCTTTTCTATTTTTCTGGATTTATTACATATGTAATAAATTAAGGTTTAACTTCAAGATAATGAATTAGGGTATTCTGAATCTGATTTCGATTGAATTTTCATGATTCGGAATACGTATGAGGGAGATGCATGAGGTCTCATGTCTCGAGTCTCATTTTTAAGGTTCGGGATCGCATGATAATCCATTGAAATTAGGAATTTAGACATTCTGAAGCCATTTTTGAATGAATTTTCGTGCAACGAACTTACCATAAGGGAGATACATGAGGTTCTCGTGTCTCAGGAGATCGGTTCAATATCCGGTGATGTACGATAGTTACTCTACTGAGATTTTTCTTTTACGATGGTCTTAAATGAAGTTTTTGGAGAATGTCTTCAGCACGCATGTGTGACAATGAGATTGTTCATTCAGATTTTTTCACTTATTAAGGTCACATTGTCACATACGATATGCCCATAAAGGATGTGAGGATGACATAAAGACGTATCCCTTGTGTTTACGGACTTTTTGGATGTTGATGAGAATGTAGTCACCAAAGTGGCCTTTCAATTCAGTATTTTGAATTGTTTTGCTTACATGATGGGGGATGTCTCTGATTTTATGTTTGGTTATTCTGCTCAAAGATGTTGGCCTTACATAAAATTTTGAGATGTGTATAGAAGCATTAGATGGAGGAAGGTTGTTGCTCGGGTGATTTATTCACCCAAACGTAGTAGTGTCATGAGAGTTGATGGTTTGTACTCTGATCGCTTTTATGTGTGAAAGTCTAATTGCATATATTATGTATTCAGCCCAAAGATGTTTCATAATATTTGTTATCGGATTTTTAGGAAAGATACTATTAATGGCTTTAGTATCGCTGTTGTCCTACGTTAGTGCTGATTCAAAGATTATTATCTTGAAGTCACTTTTCCAGTCAACCAAATCAGTGTCGCTATTGAAACCCTTGTTGGTTTCAACATAAGGAATTAGATAGAGAATTGGACGGAGGATGTTTTGAAGGTTATGAAGATAGGGTTGAAATGGCCATATGGACGAGTAAACCATCTCCAATTACATCCATGAGCTCAACAACTCATAAAGCAACCTATGAAGCCTGGGATTGGTTTAACAGATTACATCTGACGACCATTAAGAAATCCGTACCTAACCATCTGCAAAGTGGACTTTCGAACATAGAAATAGCAAAGGAGTTTCTCGACAAAGTCTCCCAGAGGTACACTGTCTCATCTAGTATTGAGACAAGCACCTTGATGAAAGTATTATTCTCCATAAAGTATGCAGAGGAAAGGGGGAATAATGGAGTATTTATCAAGAATAGTTTATTTTCACAGTAGGTGAAGATATTGAGACTTCAACACTTTGATATTCCATTGTGTTGCTGAGGTGGAGAAACTCAAGTTGTTACTCCTATAGTCCTCGAAGCAACTCAAGGAAGGACAAAGCCCATTGATTTCAAAGGTAGAAGTTCAAATCTTCTCCATATGCTGACGCCGGTCAAATCAATTCTGGTAAAAGTCCATTGGATATAAAGAAACCAGTAGTATGAGGTTTAAAGGGAAGATTAAGATCATCAGGTTATTCTTTGGTTTATCAATTATGAATTTAATTTGCGATAGTCATATTAAGTATAAGTGACTATTTAGTGGAACATCTGAACAGGGTGTGTCCACAATGTAGTAGATCATATCCAGGATAAAGCCAAATTAAGGGAATGAGGAATAAAGAGATGGAAGTAATACCTATAAGGGGGTGTGTGTATTGAACTTTATAGTAAGGTTCATAAGGTTTACGCGACACATTTTATATGTGATCTTTTGATCAATTAAGGACACTGAAGGTTAACATTTTACATTTAACACTTCTGTTACACATTTTACATTTAACACTTCTGTTACGCAGTTGCTGTTTAATGCAAAACATAATGGTGCAACTTTCTTGTCATATGGTTTGTATAGAATGTGTCTTATCCCGAATTAGATATATACTTCTTTGTATCATGCTAAACAAGGTATGAAGGACCTGAAGAATGAGAAGTCATACATGGTGTGACATAAAAGTTTAAGCCACATTTCTAGAGCTAGGATTGGGAGATTAATCAAGGAAAACATTTCACAATTTTAGATTAAGATGATCTGGAACATGTACTGAAAAGCACAATGGTAAGTTGACTAATAAGGACATTAAGGCCAACTCATGCTTCTAACTTGTTGAGTCTAATACATAAAGATTTTGGTAGACATCATACAATTGCATTTTGCAATTCTGAAAGGATTTTGACATTTCTTGGTGATTATTTCCATCAAAGTTATGCATTCTTGCTTAAAGATTGAAGGTTGAGAACCAATCGGAACAATTAATCAAGATAGTCAGATTTGACCATGGAGGAGAATATTATGGCAAACATGATGATGTTTCAGGACTTTAAAAGGTCCGTTTACCAGATATATGAAGTCAGTTGGAATGGTGAGTTCACTATACCAAGTAGTTCTGAGCAAAATGGTGTATTGCCGAAAGGCATAATTGCACCCTAAAGGACTTAAAATAGTCAATGCAGAGCAGAACTAATCTACCTATCTAGAAATTGAAGAACTCAGCCTTTCACACAATCGTGTAAAGGGCTACTCTACTGAGGTAGGATAATCCTTATAAAGAAATATTGCGTACTCGTTTTCTTCATTGCTATTTAGTAAAAGATCTCATCCACTTTACGTCTACAGAATTTACTGTAGATAAGGAGGGACCAAAATAGTGGAATCACAAACAGACAAGTTTTTGTAGTATGAGGAATGTTCCGTATTCTAGTATGGCGAATAGCCTGATGTATGCTGGGCTATGTACTAGATAGGACATTGCATTTGCTGTTTGACTATTTGGTCAATATCTGGTTAATCCAGTTATAGACTTTTGGAATGCAGTCTAGTGAGTATTGAGATACTTGAAGGAATCAAGGAATATATATTGACATATAGTAAAGTCAACAGACTAAACCTCGTAGGGAATTCAAGTTTAAAGTATGCTATGTGTTAGGATGATCAAAAGTTCATTTAAGGTTACAGTTCAAATTTGCAGATGGTACATAGTTGTAGAAGTGTGTCGAAGAGACACGTGTAACTTCCTCAACTAGGCATGCTAAGGGGCTGCTTCGTCAACTAGGCATGCTAAGGGGTTTAACCTTTTATTAAAGTGGCCCAATAAATGATCTAGATTAATGGGTCGAAGTCCGAGTAAAAAATTGGTCCCGATTAGTGTGGACCGGGTCCATATCGACCTTGTGATGGGAAAGTTCGATATGGAAGCTATATAAAGGTAAGGTTTCTTGCAGTTACTTAAGAGAACGTTCTTGAGCATAAGGATTCCTGACCCATTAGGAAAGCTCGAGATTTGAGAAAATTGTAGAAAGGCCTTGCCCGTGAGTCGATGAGCACTTTCCACTAAAGGTCCCGGGAGATTCGGAGACGTTTGGAGCTCAGAATCGGCATCGGAATTAGAGATGGAACCGAATCCAGAAATTTCGCATTACTTTCGTTTCTGACCCTTTCATGTAGATCCGGGGTACGTAATAAGGCTCCCATTACGTACTAACATAATTTTCCATTTTCCTTGCCATTTTAAAGCATACAACGACTTCATCTATTGTATATTTCCACGTATTGTCTAACTCAGAGTCGATATAAAAGCCACCGTTAATATAACACAAAAAAGAGTTTCAGAAAATATTTGATAAGGACTAACAGAAAATATTACGATAAGAAGCTACACGATGAAAAGGAGGGACTTATGATCCACTATTCATTTTATCCTGTCCCTATTTTATCCCATGAATTTCAGTATTTATTTATGTGAGTTTCACGTAGGTCCTGTGTAAATGGATCACTGAGATTCATGAGATAGGATAGGGACAAAGTAAAATAGACAAAGGATCTCGTCCCAGAAGACGGAAGGTAGAGAGAAATCTATAAATAAATTAAATAAAAAAGGTGACCCTATTTTAATAATAACATAAAATTCTTATATTTTTAAAATAAGTGAGAATAACCTTATCACACGATGTGACATAATAGGACTCACAAAAAAAATAAAAAAAAGTCAACTCAATAGTGACATGATATTTAACATAATGATTTGAATTTTTTTGTCAAAGTGAAGTTACAATTTAACAATTTTTAAATGTTAGGATTAGAATTATTAATGTCCAAATGTTAAGGTTATATTTGTTGATTGGTGCAAAATTTTGGATTAAAAATGACCATTTTTCATATTTAGGTGATTATATTATATTGCTAGACATCAATTTTGATCAATAATTATAAATTGTTTAATTAAAAAATAAAAATAAAAATAAAAATAAAGTAAAATAAGTTTTAATTTATATAATTAAATAATGATAATTATAATTTATGCGAGTTTGTTTACCACACCTGAGTTACAAAAAAATTGAGGAGGTAGTATTTGGTACGAATCCTAACAAAGTACTAGGTCCGAATGACCTTACTAGCTTTCTTTTACTAAACATCTTAGAATCTTATAAATCATACGTAATTAAAGCTATAAAGGAGTTCTTTGATAGAGGCAATATGTTCAAAGAAGTGAATACGAAATTCTTGTGCCCCATTCCTAAGGTGAACATTCGAGTGACCAATTTCTTGCCATAACTTCTTTGTACAAAGTGATTCCTAAAATCACGACAAAGGCTTTGCTTGGTTGTTAGCTAATTGGCTAATTTTTTAGTTGATTGATCAAAATCAATTGTTTGATTTCATCAATAAACTATTTTAGCTATTTGATTATTGGCTAGTTGGGTTAGCTAATTCAATCTAATTAGCTAAAAATTAGAAACTTCTTGTGAGTTATTTTTTAGGCAATGAGCTGATTACCTTTTCTATAATGCCAATTTTTTTCCTTAAATTTTGCTCGACCTTTTTTTGCTCTATTTGAATTGTTTTGTTAAACTTTATTTGGATTGTTATATTTTATATTTGGATATATCATCATCATCATCATCGTAATTATTATTATTATTATTATTATTGTTGTTGTTGTTGTTGTTATTGTTATTATTATTATTATTATTATTGATGTTGTTGTTATTATTAGTATATGTTATATGTTTTTTATTAGAGTTATAAACTTAATTTTTGTAGAATTAAATATCTAAAATTTAAATTCTTATAAAAATATTCAACAAAATACTAAGATATATAATATTCATATCCATATCATGTTTTTAAAGTCATGTCCTCATAAGTCATTTTATATGTAAACAGCTAATATTAAATAGCTAATTTTACCAAATATCAAATGACAAACAGTTAATGTAATCCATTAATCAAATCAGCTGATATAATATAGTTGGTAGAATTAGTTATCAACTAACAGCTAATAGAATTAGCTAACAGTTAATACAATCATCTAATTGCCTATAAGGACTAAAAAGGATAGAACAAAGTCCTTGAACATTTAAATAGTGAAACACAAGGGACTCTGATACAAGATAAGAGGGACAATGTGTTAATAGCCGTTAATAGCACGAGAGGCATTCTAAAGAAATGGCCCAAGAAATTGTGTTATTAACTCTTACAAATCCTTTGATTCCATTGGTCGGAATTCGATACTTCAGGTGCTTCAGTTATTTGGGTTTCCTGAAAAATTCAAGAGCTGAACATAACTACTTGCTCCTGCTCCATAGAAGTTGGAAGCTGGAACTCAGGAAACAAATAACATCATTTCTTAACATCCATTTCACGTTACTATTTATATAGTGGAGGAACGTATGTACGCACTGGAGTCCGATAGACTATATAAGGCCATCTCTTCTGATTATATAGTATACGTTGTTTTCTTTTTCTCACAGAATTCTCTTTACGATTTGTTTGGTTTTGCAATCAATTTGGATTCGTCCATTTGGTTTCCTTAAAAGTCATTCTTGTTTCGCCATTCTTTCACCTAAGCATCCACCCACAAATATCTCTCTCTCTCTCTGTAATCGCCATTACTTGGCTCTCTCTTTATATAAATCATTTTTGCAGATATTTTACTTTCCTTCCCTCAAACATTTGTTCCTCTTTGTGTCTTCATTCTTCTGTTCGGTCTCATGAATCGCCACGATTCTAATCCCTTCGCTGATGAAGATGTTAATCCGTTCGCGGTACGTTTTGTGCACAAACATATATGTATGCATATGATGCGTATGTTTAAGACATTGTTAGATCCGTGTGCAAGAAATCAAATTGGTTTCAGCATTTACATATATCAACTCTGGATGGTCCATGAACGTTAATGCAGTTCTTCTACTAGTGCGTTTCAGTTTTGACAAGCCCCTCTACTTGGTTGATAAAGAAATGTGGAGGAAAATGATTGAAAACTCTACAATTTTGATCCTTCGGATACATTATTATGCTGTTTCCTAACATTTAATAGGCATAAATTTGAACTGTGGCTTCTCCGAATTCTTTCTTCTTTTTCCTCGTATTTAAAGGATTCGGTCGTCTTCTGGAGAACCTTCTAAATCCCCCTGTATAGGCATGAAACTAGGTAGATATGCGGTTGCATTTTCATCAGTTAAGCTTGCGTATTGGGCCTGTAATTTACATTTTATTGTTCACTGGTATATGTGAATGCAGATCTTTAAAATATCTAACCATCACCTGTAATTTATGTGGATTTATGTCTACTTCCATACTGATTTATTTGAGGAAGATATTTACCAAAAAAAGATTTATTTGAGGAAGACATAACAAGAATGTCCAACCTACATTTTTTAATGTCATGTTATTTGCGTCAGGATCAATCATCAAAGAAAGGATCAGTGCAATCAAATTATGGTGGAGGTGCCTTTTATATGCCGGTAAGTTTGCTTATCCACTTTCAGTATTCTGGATGTCCTTGCTTTTGCATGCTGGAATTGTAGTTTCTACATGCTGCAACTCTGGGGGTGCATCTACTAGGTAGTGTTGCAATGTACTTACAGAAAAGCTTTTGACATTTTAATTTCTTTTAGTCTGGCAATGATTTGGAGGCATGCAATTGGCTTACACCTATATACTACAAATTGGACTTTTTGGTTCTATAGAATCTGCTGCGATTGTCAAATGGTTCATGTCTTTGTGCATCGTCTCATTTCATGAGCTTATTATACATGTTACATGGACAAAGTCCAATAATTTGTTGTAGAGTTAGTATCTGTACTTCTGTGAGAAAGCTTGAGAACTGAACTTTTCTAAAAGATAAAATTGTTGTGGATGATCTGTTTATTTTTCTTTTCTTCTCTTAAACTCTTATTGCTTTTACTCGGTCTTTTTTCTGCTAATTACACTGATGATTTGGTATCAGTAACTATGTCTTAAGAAAAGTAATGAAGGGCAGTAGTTATAGTTTCTGGACTTTTGTTTCTTTGTCAGTGCTTTAAGACCAATGTTAAAGGAATTTGGCTCACTGCGAAGTCTGTTTTCCAAATGAAATGTTCTTTTGAAGTGGATCTTTATTTTGTATGTAAATAAGGTAATGTCTAGTAGAATCTGAGTACAAGAGTGGTTGTGTTTGATTGAAGATTTAAGGGCAAGAATGTGGAGGCTTGTTCTTCTGTTTCTGGTATATGCAGACACATATTGTTTGTTTGCTTATGCTATTGTATGCTAATGCTCTCATATGTTACATTCTTGGTGGTGGTAAACATAAGTGAATGGAACAGTGTAGTCAATTTGGGTGAATGCAATCCATTTTGACTGTTCTCGAAGTGGTGATATACAATGATGATGTTGATTCACTAATCACTTTTTCTTGGAGTTGGTATCAAGTAATTCTTAGTTTCGATTATGAATATGGTTTATTGATTTACAATGATCATATAATCATGCATTTCTGAGGAATGAATCACTACTTGTGATACTTTTACTCTGATCACTTTGAAGCAAGATTTGAGTAGAGATAAATGAGAGAAATATTAAGTGGAGGAGGAAAATGTAAATTCTTTCATTGTTTGATGTTGATGTTTGATTTGTTAATGCAATTTTTTTTGTGTGGTTTGCTGATATGTTTACAATTTTTATGCTCATGCGAAATCTCTAGAATCCTGAAAGTGTTCCACCTGCAACTTCAAAGCTTTCACCTCTTCCTCCTGAACCCTATGATCGTGGTGCAACAGTTGATATTCCTCTTGATACTGCTAAGGCATGGGAAAAAATGTTAAGCTATTTACTTTTTTGCCTTAATATTATTTCGTGGTGGTATTTCATTTAAATATGTTGTCTGATTTTAGGATTTAAAAGCAAAAGAAAAGGAACTTAAAGCCAAAGAGGCAGAATTGAAGAAAAGGGAACAGGTGATGACTGCTCATACTATTGTAGCTTCTTAATGTGCCTGGAATCTCTAGTGGTAATCTACTGATTCAAATATATCAACATCTGGACCATCATTTGATATTGATGCCTACTGAGTAGTTTCTGGTCTTATTTGAAAAGATAGTATATAGGCATGCAATTTACATCTTTTAGTAAAAGAAAGCTGCAAGCTTTGGAGGTCCATAATTGTTCAGAGTGCATGTCATTATAGAAGTTTCAAAATCTACAACTTTTTCAGGATTGCCTTCAAACTAGTTTTTCCATTTCTTGACATAAATGATTCAATTGTAATTTTGGATCACTTTCTTTGTGTTGATCAGGAACTGAAAAGGAAGGAAGATGCAATAGCAAGAGGTTTGTTTGATTTCATGAAATTATATGAGACAATGTGGTTGGATGGAAGATTTTCCATCTTTGACTCCTGTGCTTTGTTTGGCAGCGGGAATTGTAATAGAAGAGAAGAATTGGCCACCATTTTTTCCTGTCATCCATCATGATATTGGGAATGAAATACCAATCCATCTGCAGAAGTTACAATATGTTGCTTTCACAACATTATTGGGTATGTTTTATGGATTTCACATTGAATGAATGGCACTTTCTTGTCATTTTACTTATTTCTTATCCATTGATTTTGAGTTTATTATAGTTGATTAATTGATTTAATTAGGTTGGTCTAGAAGTTTCCCTTTTATATTCAAGGAGAGCCTAGGCAATTGTGTCTCCAGTATTGGTTGGGTCTCCTCTGTTTGAGGTCCCTATTTTTAAAGTTTAGGATGATACTTTCTTTAGCCAGATTCATGTAGACCATTCTCAAGTGTATTATCCTGTCTCTATCTCTTTCTTTCCTCGAGTGTACTTACTGGTCAATGATATGATCTAGAACTTCTAAGAAAGTATACCCACTGTAACTCAATCTTAGAAAAGTGCAGGTTTATGTATTTGCCTATTGTGGAACGTAATGGCAGTTACTACAGCCTGGATCAAGGGTGAAGGTCAGCATGCATTCTTTTAGCTTGCTTCCCAAACTGATATATTCCACCTCCATATCTGAATTTTTCTTTGCTGTTTAGGTCCAACAATTTGGTTTCTTTCCATCATCTACCTCATATCAGGGGTTCCTGGAGCATATGTCACGTGGTATCGTCCTCTTTATCGTGCAATGAGGTAGGCTTTTTGATGTTACCTGCCTTGACCATTTTATTTTAGGTCAATAGAGTTTGGGCTGTAAATTGGACCTAGTATAGTCTACTTAAACACAGCCACTTTTGTGACTTATCATTTGCAGAATATGATGTTCAATAGTGAATAAATAAAGTTTCATTTGGCATGCCAAAAATATATAGAATTTAGAAACCAGTTCTGAGTTAGGGAAATGATGCTTCTTGTGGACTGATGACAGTGTCTGCTCTTTTGTGATCTTACTGGAGAATTTTTTTGCTTGCAGAGTATATTAACTTTTCTGTTTAAAATCCATGATTGATTCTATGCTGCATATCTTATACACAATTCTCTTGGTCCTTATAACAGTTAGCAGCTTGATGGTTTGGTAAATATTGATTTGTTGAATTATGAGTTATGATCAATCCGGAATTTTTAGATCTCCTTTGAAAAATAATAAATGACATGACAACAAAGGGAATGCTTATGGAGAAACGGGTAGTTCAACTAAAATGAAGTGGTGGTACCTCTGAAGAGGTTAACTTTAGTTTGCAAGCAGTGGTTTCCCATTAACTTGTCAATTAGGTTACGTCTGCAATGTGCTTCTCTTTCTTTTAATTTTATCCTAACCCTTTTTCTGGTAACATTTTGGTACAACGTTTACAGGACTGATAGTGCTCTCAAATTTGGGTGGTTTTTCTTGTCATATATGGTAATATCATTTATGCTCTTGGATATTAATTCCCAAAATGAACATCTGTTGGTAAGTTTTGAACACTTTCCACTTTTTCGCTTGCAGGTCCACATTGGTTTTTGTGTTTTAGCTGCTGTCGCTCCTCCAATAATTTTCAAGGGAAAATCTCTTGCGTAAGTTAACTTTTCACCTCTTTCAGTGATAAAAGGCTTTGTATGCTAGGTACTTGTTTAGAGGGTATTTATGTTCACATTAATTTGCAGCTAGTTACATATCCTTTGTTGATTTAATGATGAAAGTTTCATCTGACTCCTGCAAAGTTTCATTTTAAGTTATTTGTCCATTCCTTGAATTAGCTTTGATGTTATGTGTATATAAACTTTGGTTTGGCTTGCAAGCTTATGTCCATGGACACAAAGACTAATGAATGGTTCTAAGGCGTATACTTCACTAAATTTAGCCCACCTATTTCAATATTCCATAAGTATAATAATTTTAGATAATACTCAAGCTATTCTAATATTCCCATATTGGATACACAATATTTTTCATATACTAAATGCTTTTATCTCCATAAGTTTCAAGACTTGGCAATTTCTCGGCTTTACTAATGTTTGTTATCGTGTTTTTGTAGGGGTATCTTGCCAGCTATTGATCTTCTGGGCCTCAGTGGTTTAGTTGGGGTAAGTTTATATCTCCGTCCTGGTTATAATGAGGTTAAAGAAAAATGCAAAGGAGGGTTGACGGTGTGTAATTATCTTTCAGGTTTTCTACTTCATAGGATTTGGATTTTTCAGTGTTGAAGCGCTGCTCAGTATCTGGGTTATTCAGGTTTGACAATTCATTCTGGACATTATTTGCCCAAACGAAAAAGAAAAAGAAAATCATTCTGCAAATTCAATTAAGCTAATTTGACATTAGATATATGGCTGATAATCTGCAGCAAGTTTACATGTACTTCCGAGGCAGTGGGAAAGCCGCAGAGATAAAGCGGGAGGCTGCCGCGAGGACTGTGATATCTGCACTATGACCTTGTTTGATGTTTACAAATAGGAGTTTGCAATGTTATCACCTTGACTCCCAAGTCCCATCCCATGTGAATTTCAACTAAAGTTGGATGTTCGACTTCGAACCCCTTTTTGGCCACAGCCAGACGTTAGCGTAGCTACTTACAGGATCATTTTTGACATTTGTTTTTTACTTGATGTAACCCTTCTCACTTTAATTTTTATTTTGAAGAAGAGGTTGCTAAGATGGGTGTTATTTTGTTTTCACGGTCTTTTTAGGAGCATGATCTATCAAATTTTCAACTCAAAACACTTTTGACTGCGCAGGTCGCCAAGTTTCAGCAAGTTAATTGTCGTTAAATGTGAAATTAATAACAATCAAGGCACTGTGAAATAAACAAAAAGAGAAATCCATGGAGCGAGGAGGGTTGAGTTAGGTTGTTATTAAATATTCCCTCCGATTCATAATAAGTGTCGTTTTAGAGGGATTTTAATTATTCAAAATAAGTGTCGTTTGTGACTTTTTATGCATAATTATAATTTTACTTTTAAAATTACTCTTTAATTTTTCTCACATCTTGATTACACAGATTATATTTTCAGGCACTTTAGCATGTAATTAATAAAGGTATATCATAAATTTCATTAACTTTCTTAATAAATGTACATCCCTCTAAAATGACAATTATTATAAATAATTAAGAGTATAAGTTAAGACTACTGTACAAGGAGGAGTAACAGAGCCCAAGAGAGCCGAAATGTAAATTTGTATGTCGCAGTACCACCGCCAGTTTCAGCTGTTGTAAGCCACGCCCACCAAAACCACAGACATGCTCCACTCTTGCTATGATTATTGTTACAGACAGCCTCACCGTTCCGTACAGCAACGGCATGAAAGACGCCACCATCATTCCGTTTCTCTGTGTAAGCCCTCCACTTTTCATTTTTCTCTTAAAGGTAGGGTTTTTCCAGGGTTTTATCAACTTCGTCACCGTAACTTCCCCCAAACTGGAATCTGTTCTTTTCCCAACAACAAATCACAACCAGTTCAGCCGACCCTTCAAACTAAAATTGTATGTTCACCTCCCCTGAATCAGAGCTCTCAACTAAATGGGGTTCCTGTAGGGTTTAAGCTTCGGTGTCAATCAAACACTGTTACTTTGGCCTCCAAGAGTTCTTTTGTTAACGGTAAGAAAAGCAAGTATGGAAGTGTTTTGCCTTCCATTTTGCGGTCTTTGGATTCTGATGATGATATTGAAGAGACCCTTAATTCATATTATGATAATTTGAATCCAAAAGAGCAGACTGTTATTCTCAAGGAACAGAGAAATTGGAAGAGAGTTCTCAGGGTTTTTGATTTTTTTAAATCGCAGAAAGATTATGTCCCTAATGTAATCCACTATAATATTGTGCTTCGGGCATTAGGTAGGGCTCAAAGATGGGATGAATTAAGACTTTGTTGGATTGAAATGGCAAAAAATGGCATTTTACCAACAAATAACACCTACGGAATGCTCATTGATGTGTACGGGAAAGCAGGTCTTGTCATGGAAGCACTCATGTGGATTAAGCATATGCGACTAAGAGCACTTTTTCCTGACGAGGTCACAATGAGTACTGTTGTCAGGGTCTTGAAGGATGTTGGGGAGTTTGAGAGGGCTCATAGGTTTTATAAGGATTGGTCTGTTGGACGAGTAGAGTTGGATGGTATTGAATTGGATACTATGATTGGTAAAGAAAATGGGTCCGGATCTGTGCCAATTAGTTTTAAACATTTTTTATCAACTGAGCTTTTCAGGACAGGTGGACGAACTTCTTTATCGTGTGTTGCAAGTAGATTGGATGCGGAGAACGTCAGTAGGAAGCCTAAACTAACATCCACATACAATACACTGATTGATTTGTACGGTAAGGCAGGGCGCCTGAAGGATGCAGCTGATGTTTTTGCAGAAATGTTGAAATCTGGGGTGCCAATGGATACAATCACTTTTAATACCATGATGTTTATCTGTGGCAGTAAAGGGCATCTTTCAGAAGCAGAGTCTTTGCTTAATAAGATGGAAGAAAGGAGAATATCTCCTGATACGAAAACTTACAATATCCTGTTATCTCTGTATGCCAAAGCTGGCAATATTGACGCAACTTTGAAGTGCTATCATAAGATCACTGAGAAGGGTCTTTTCCCTGACATTGTGACATTTCGAGCTACTATCCATATATTGTGTCAAAAGAATATGGTAAAAGAAGTAGAGGCTGTAATTGATGAAATTCAGAAGTCTGGTGAATGTCTTGATGAACATTCTGTTCCTTGTATTATCAAGATGTATGTTAATGAAGGTTTTCATGATAAGGCGAGGAATCTTCTAGGTCAGTTCAAAGGTAATATGTTGTCAAAAACGCGTGCCTCTGTGATGGATGTTTACGCTGAAAAGGGACTTTGGGCTGAAGCTGAGGCTGTTTTTAACAGAAACAAGAACTTGATGGAATGGAAGAGGGATGTTCTGGAGTACAATGTGATGATCAAAGCTTATGGTAAAGGAAAGCTTTATAACAAAGCCATTTCTCTCTTTAAAAGCATGAGAAATCAGGGTACTTGGCCTGATGAGTGCTCTTATAATTCACTTATTCAAATGCTCTCCGATGGCGATTTAGTTGACCATGCAAGGGAACACTTAGCTGAAATGAAAGGCGCAGGGTTTAAACCAACCTGCCAAACATTCTCTTGTATTATAGCATGCTACGTACGTCATGGCCAACTTTCTGATGCAGTTGATTTGTTTCATGAAATGGTGGATACAGGTGTAAAACCTAACGAAGTTGTCTTTGGAGCTATCATAAACGGATTTGCAGAGAACAAAAAGGTTGAAGAAGCGATTCAATATTTCCAAATGATGGAAGGATGTGGGATCCCTGGAAACCAGATCGTACTCACTTCCCTGATTAAGGTTTATAGTAAGCTGGGAAAGCTTGACGAGGCGAAAAAATTGTATCAGAAGATGAAGGATTTGAAAGGTGGTGCAGACACTTATGCGTCAAATTGTATGATAAATCTTTATGCACATCTTGGTATGGTATCTGAAGCTGAGTCAATATTCAATAATTTGAGAGAAAAGGGTGAGGCAGATGGGGTTTCGTTTGGAAGTATGATGTATCTGTACAAGAATATGGCTATGCTGGATAAAGCTGTTGATGTAGCAGAGAAAATGAAGCAGTCAGGCTTATTGATGAATCGACCAGCATATAAGAAGGTGATGGCATGTTATGTGATCAACAGCCAGCTGCGTGAATGTGGTGAACTGTTACATGAGATGATTAGCCAGAATATAGTACCTGATCGTCAGACATTTAGAATGTTGTTTAGTGTGCTGAAGAAAGGAGGTGTTCCAAGTGAAATCATACGGCAGCTGCAGACATCTTACCAGAAAGGGAAGCCTTATGCTAAGCAAGCTGTTATTGCTTCTGTTTTCTCTACAGTGGGTTTACATGATTTAGCACTTAAATTGTGTGATACCATCAGAAAATCAGACATTGATCTGGATTCGTTTGCCTACAATGTTCCAATATATGCGTACGGATTGGCTGGGGAGATTGACAAGGCCCTCAATACCTACATGAAAATGAAGGATGAAGGCCTTGAACCAGACCTTGTTACTTATATTAATTTGGTCCGTTGTTATGGGAAAGCTGGCATGGTTGAAGGCGTGAGAAGGATCTACACCCAACTAAAATATGGAGGAAAAAACCCCAGTGATTCGTTGCTGAAGGCCATTGTAGGAGCTTACAAAAGCGCCAACAGGCATGACCTTGCTGAATTGGTCAATCAAGAGAGAAAGGTGGGCTTTGATTTGGAACAGTATTCTGACTCCGATTCGCAACTGCATTCTGATTCTGAAACTGAAAATGAGTCTGATGGGAATTCTCAATGATTTGTAGAGAAGGTTTAAGTTTGACATGAAGTCCCATGTTAATCACACTGTACAGTGACAAGTCATCCAGTACATGGGATTTATGGTTCCTATTGTTGCATTAGTAAAGTTTATAGTACGAAGGTATAGATTGTAAATCATGAGTTGGTAACAAAAATTACCTGTTGTACTTTTCTTGTTTCGCTGTGGATAAAGAAATACTTACTGTACTAAAAACTTATTTAAATATGTAGATTATCACCTTCTACTCCCACTTCCATAAACCTTGTTTGAGAGAGCTTAAGCTCTTCTTTGCATTATTGCCCTCCTAATTTTAAGGGACGTTTGATAGTGTCTCATGCCCTTAATGTGATGATGGAAGGAGCTAAAAGTTGGATTTCAACTCTGGTTGGATTTTTTTTTCTTGGAAGACAATTCTTGAAAGGGGAAGGGATTGACTAAATGAAGTATTAAGTTTAGAAGATAAGCAAAACTCCTCTAAATATCCGTAGTTCGTGGAATGTGGGAGGGATTGATTTTCCAAGAAACAACAATCCTTAAATGATTTTATTTTCTATCATAAACTTGTGTTGATTGGTATTTTGGAATTAAAGCACAATCAAAAGAGCTTATTGAACTTGAGAACTTTAGGCAAACAATGGTCAATTTTGTCTAACCACCAATTTCATCATTTTGGGAGAATGGTGATAGCCTTTGATCCAAGCAAATAAAGGTAGTTATTTTACGTGCACTTGATCAATTGATACATCTTGCAGTACGGCTCTGTGAGATAAATGTAAGGATAATTGTCTCTTTTGTGTATGGATCTAATTTTGTATTTCAAAGGCAACTATTATTGAATAACCTTGTGAGAATACAAGCCATAAAAGGAAATTAGGGGATTTCAACAATATTTTCTATAGCTCAGAGGTAAAAGGAAATGTGTGTTTGAGGAATTTTACAAAAGATTTTAGAGATTATGACGAAAATTTGGGAGTTATAAACTTAAAAAATGAAGGAGGCTTCATTAAATGGTAATAAGCAGAGTTCAAGTTGGCTTATCTGTAAGAAGCTTGACGGGACCTTAGTAGATGATGAATGGTTATCAAGATTCAATGAGAGTAGAGCCATCTTCATAAATCCCTTATTTTTAAATCATTCTCCCATATTCATTCAGAATATTTTCTCTAAAGGTAGGAGAAAATGCACTTTAGGCTATGTTTAGTTGAATGTAAAGTTTTTAAAGAAATGGAATAATAATGGAATAGAATGGAAATGAATGTAATATTAGAAAATTGTTATTTGGGAGGAATGAAAGAGTTCATAATATAATTGTAACACCCATATACCCCTTGAAAGGATATATGAATACCACACAAAATAGTACAACAAATCAAAGCGTACAAAAACTTCCAATAAATAATTCAGGCAAACATACATTAAATTACATAGTACTTAACACAACTCACTCATTGAAAATCCAAACCAAACCGAAGTTTACAAACTAATCCACATATACATATTAGATACAAGCCCAAAAGTGAAAACCAAAATTTTACATTATATTCAAAACAACATTCAAACTTCATTGACCACTGCGGTTGACTTATCACATTCCTTAAGTCCTTCCCTCTGAACCTACACATGGCAAATCCATCGTGCTAAGCATATAGCTTAGTGAGTAATAATTAATCTATACATAAACTGACAACTCATTGTTAGTAGTGTGCCC
>JANZLX010000009.1:10036441-10046573 GCA_025531955.1 Erythroxylum orinocense | reverse complement strand
TGGTTGTTAATGCAATGATGTAAATGACATGGATCAAATGATAGTGAATGTGAAATGATTGATCATATATGTGATGCAATATGTTGTTAATGAGATGATATGAATATGTGTTATGTGATGAGTGATGGGTGAGCCATCAATGATGGTCACTCACTGAGTTCGCAAAACTCACCCAAAATTTACAATTATTTTTCAGGATCAGAAGAATACCCCGTTGGGCCAACGGGAGTATCTTTACATGATTCAAGTCAAGGATAGCGGTCGGGATCAGTTTGCGTCTGCATTGCATGTTTTTCTTAATTTTTGTAATGAATTGTATAATTATATTTGGAAAATGGGCCCGAGTGGCTATTGACAATTGTGTATAATGAAATTATATATGATTGAATGAGGACCCAAGTTGGGTATTGAATTCTGCCTTTATTGTTATTCTTATAAAACAAAATTTACCGATTACTGAAAGAGTGATGTTGCATGCCTCCCTCGCGGGACACGGACTCGGATATCACCATCGATGTTGGGTTCGGGTCACGCAGGAGTGGGGTGCTACATTAAGATTTTAAGAGATCATTCAAAGAAATTATCAAACAACTTATATTCAAAAGATTTTAGAGCGACTTCGTATGCAAGATTGCAAACCAATAGATAATTTTATTATTAAAGGTGAACATTTTAGTAAGAAAGGGAGAAATGAAGAAAATTCCCTATCTAGTGTAGTTGAAAGTCTCATGTATGTCATGATATGTACAAGACCAAATATTTATTACGTTGTTAAGATCCTGACTATATTTAAAATAAATCTAGGACAAGTATATTAGAAAGCAGTAAAACGAATATTAAGGCACCTAAAGGGTATCATATGTTGCTTTATCCATAATGGAAGCTGAATTTATAACATTTTCAATAGTAACACTAGAAATCATATGGCTTAGATGATTCTTAGTTAGTTTAGGGATCACTCAAAGCAAGACTAATCTAGTAACAATCAACTATGAAAATCAAACAATGATTGCTTATATAAAAGACTCTAAATTACATAATAAAATTACCCATATGGCCTAGAGAAGAGACATGATTTAACTTTATTATCAAGGTAATAATAGATAGTTAAAGTAAGATACTTAAACTGTAAATGTTGACTTAGATGATAAGTTAAAAGGAAATTTTTTTGGGGTGATCATATAATCACCATATCTGCCTACAGTTGCTAGATGAGAGTTTGGAACAATAAAGCTAAGAGTTAGGAAAACTTTACATTTAAAAATTTCAAGTTGTGTTATGTATCTCAAGCAAACTTTCACTGAAAAATGTTGTTTTGACATCCATTTGCTAGATTCTATAATTATGATGATATTCAATTATAACCAATAAGATATTTACGGACTTAAGCATAACGATTGGTGAAAGGTTTTATCAAAATCAACTCTTTATTTTTGTTGATAAAATTCAGCCATTAGCTTTGCTTTATATGTGTATACCCTAATATCAATTTTATTTTTAAAAAATCACTTGGATCCGATAAGTTAATACCATAGAGAGCATCCACCAAATTCAATATTTGGCTAATATATGCAGATTCCATGTCAGATCTGATGAATTCATGCCATTTTAAAGAATCAATGTTAAACATTGCTTCCTTAAAAGTAGTAGTCTTATCATCCATAAAAAATACATTTTATTTTCTCTTTTTAATTTTTAAATATAATCTAATAAGGGAATTGTATATCTTATTAGTGCATCACATACTATATGTCTCTTAAACCTTTGGTTGTATATCATATGTCTTAATTTGAGGTTCCTGTTATATCTAGATGTGAATATGCTTTTCTTAAACTTCTATAAGTTTGACCTTGCTCCCACTACCTTCTTTGAGAATAAATTGTCTTTATAGGAATGTTGCAAGGCTTGAGACAACACTTTTTGCTTAAGAGGATGGTAAAATTGATATTCAACACTTTCTTTTAGATACCTTATAAATTTGCACTTATCTAATTACGCTTGAAACTTATCATATATTGCATGCTTTACATAAGCATTATATACCTAAATTTTTAAGTATGATTAGTTTAGTCTATTACTATTATCAATCATTATGTTCCACGATGATTTATCTCTTTTTGGAGATATGCCCTTAAATTTACTACATATCTTTTAAATATGAAACATACTTTTTGTGCCCAAAATGATATAAAAATTACCTAGGCCATCCTACTCTCAAATATACGAGGTAGTTGTAGTGATTATCTAGGGTAGTCTCCCATGGAGGTGAAATTGGTTAACTAAAATTAATTTTGAATTAAAAATAAAAACAATACAATCCTAAATACTCTATCTCGAATTGTTGAGTAAAAGACTTGAAAGCAAATCTCACAATTGAATTAAAAAGTAAATTGAATCGATCAGAAGCAAAAACGAGTAGAAATCAAAGTGGAAAACTTTTGAGAATTAATTTCACTAATTTAATCTCCTATGCATGATTAAGGGGAACTGATTGGACAATTGTCTCACCGAAATTAACAGTTTGGCCCTAAGATTAACTCAAACAATTAACTAACCTAACTTTTGTATTCGACAAGTTATCACACAAATTAATTATGGAAACGCGACTACTAATTACCACTTACGTTAATATATTTCTATTTCTTAACCTAAGTGCCTATAGTTTCTTGTTCCATATTAAACTTCTCCTCTCTGTCCATTGTTTAATACCAAAATGATGCAAAGTTTGATCATGCTATTACATCCATTCAGTTTAGTTCAGAAACTATAACAAACATAGGACAACAACACAATCCCTCAATCATGTTTATTTAACTAAAATAGCTACATTAATCCTTAAGAAAATAGATCAGTCCATCATAGAAATTATATGATCATCATCTGTAAACACTTCAATCTCATCTTGATTAGTATAAAACAAGTATTAAAGTAACAAACCAAGTAAATAACCCAAATAGACTATTAAAAGCAAACAAAGTTTGGGTCAGTTAAGCGTAACAAGGAATGAATCTATAACAGAAAAGTAAATGTAGCAAAACAATAAAAAATAGTAAATAGAAAGAACAAACAATAGCTGTTGAGGAAGTTGCTCCTAACACTCTCAAGCTTTCCACATTAGCTCTCGCCCTCTGCTTTTAGTTGATGTTCGCCCAAAACAACCAATTGCTCACACTGCCTACCCTTTTCTGTTGTTCTTCTCCTTCCTTTTTCTCAGCTAAAGCTCTCTCCTTCTCCGCCTCCACACTTCTCTCTATCTACTTTTTTTCCCAGCCGAATGAGAGTGTCTGTGATGTGTGGAATGAAGAGTGAATGAATGATGTCGCTGCCACCCTTCTATCCTTTCTATTTGTAGCCTCGTCTAGGTTTAGGTTTTCGCGCCCCTTCAACCTACAACTGCCACGTAATAAAATAAATGGATTAACGAAGTGCATGATAATTTGCATGAGGGTTGGTCAAAGACATAATTGTTACCACCTAATGAACGACAGTGACAAAAAGTGTCACCACTGTGTAAGTGGTGACTAATGAATCACCACCTTATGCATGGTGGTGATAAAGGAGTCACCACCATATAGGTGGTGACATCTTTAATGTTATTTTTTTCCTCATGCAAAGTGACGTGAACATTATTTTTCATGCAAAATTCGCAAATTAATCTAATTAACATGCATGCAATATTCACACCATTTTCATTCAATTTGTTTCTTATTTGGATCAACTCATTAGAATTTGTAACCAAAATTAAGATAAGAAGGCAATTAATACTAATAAAAACTAGACACAACTATTCTCCCATACTGAAACTATGCTTATCCTCAAGCAAAATAAAGAACACTAGACTATACAAGAACAACAATGGAAACAACAATTTTTCCAAATAATAGTCAAAGATATCAGTAATTATTTTAATAAACAGAACCTAAGAACTTGAAACTCATAATACTCCATTAACAAGCAATTCTTTGTATATTAAGCCAAAATCAACAAGTTCTTGAGTTCAAATAACCATCAAGCATTCACTCCACTCTCCATACCCTAAAGCATTCAAAGGTAGGATAATATATTCACCCATCGTTCATTTCATGTAAGGCTTCTACTATAAGCTTGCTTACCAATCCAACCTCCACCACTCATATCAAACATAAATATCAATCCAAAGATCTTTATTTCGGTTGTAATGGGGTCGGGCTAAAGGCATGAAAAAAGAAAATTATAGTTTAAAACCACATCACAAATTGAGCATTTAAAATAATAAAAAAAATAATGAACCATAAAACACTTAATTCCTTCCTCTCATTTAACAAAATTAATACTTCCCTTTTTATGCCTCTCCTCTTTCCTTTCATTTTTTAAATCTCCTCTTCCCTCATTTTCCTTTTTTTTGTTTCTTTTCTTTTTCTCCCTTTATTTTTCTCTCTCTTTTATATATATTTTCATTCATTTATTTAGAACAAGATTAAGTTTATAACAAAAAATGTAGAGGAGAGATACAAATTATTATAACCATACCATTCCTAACTTAAAAACCAACTAGATCCTATAAGAAAGTGATAGAAATACGATACGAATGTGGGGGGTGATCACTTCATTGATTTGGTGTAGAGCGCGGTGTACTGTATCGAGGAATTAAGATAATTGCAACGAAAACAAATAAAAGAGATGGAAGAGTAAGCCTAGCATACAAAGAAAACAAAACAAACTAAGTTAAGGTTCACTAAGAAAAATAACAACAATCAAATAATTGAAAACAAATAGAAATTAAATAGGTTCCCTCTTTAATGTCCTATAGCTGGACGCCTTAATGGTCATACTCAAGGTGGGTTGCTCAAAGTGAGTGATTCCACCATTTCCTCCTTTTCATTTGAATCTGTCTCTAAGAATCTCCCAAATACTTCCTCGGTTGCATCCACTAACAATCGGTAGCATTCATCACTCTCCTTAACTAAGTCCAGCTTCTTTTCTTCTTCTTCTTACAAGGTAAAATGAAAATATATAGCATTAACTTAATCAACAAAAGAACAGTCTTCATAAACAATAGTAGTAGAAATAAGTTCAACATCAAAGATTGAAAATTATACAATTTCTCCCAAAATATTCATGCTTAGTTTACTATTCACATCAATCAAGGTATTGGTAGTGACCATAAAAAGCCTCCCTAGGAGTATGAAGTGCCCCTTTTCTTTCTCATTCACTTCCCCCATATCTAGGACAACAAAGTCTACAGAAACAATCAATCCTCTAACTTTCACTAACACGTCCTCCATTATTCCTTTCGGATAACGGATTGACCTATCAACTAATTACAAACATATGTTCGTAGGTCTTGACCTTCCTAGATATAATTTCTCATTAACAGAGTAAGGCAAAAGGTTTATGCTCGCTCTAAAATCAAGCATACCCTTAACCTCATCACCATTACCCATTGATACTTTCATGATAAAACGTCTTGAAACTTTTAGTTTGGGGGTAAATTTTGTTGCAAAATTGCGCTTACTACTTCCGAAACCAACACCTTTTCTTTAGGCTCAAACTTTCATTTCTTGGTGCTTAGTTCCTTGAAGAACTTGAAATAAGCCAAAATGTTCCTAATCAGTTATAAAAAGGCTAGATTAACATTAACCTTAGAAAGTATGTTATATAGATAGGAAACTGCTCATCTTGTTTCGATTCTTTAAGGTCACTTAGATATGGAGTTGGTGGTTGATAAGGATCCGACGCCTTGTGCAAATTTTGTCCTTCATTGTCCTTGGTGTCATGCTTAAGTTGTTTACCCTTTTAAATGTGACTTGAAGCATTTCTCCCATTGCTTTTCTCATTCTGCTCATCTTCTTCTGGGGTGAGGCTTTCCTTCTCTTGATTATTAGCATAAGAAAACTCAGAAAGAAACTTAACATGATTGTCAATCATTTTCCCATTTCTCAGCACAGTGATTGCTTGGGCTTACTCAGGTTGACTAAGCAACATTCCCTTTTGATTGTTGTGCAATTGAGTAGCGAGTTGCCCAACTTGGATCTCAATCCTCTTCACAGATGCCTCAAAGAGTTGAACCTCTTATTGTTCGTTTCCTAATTTTGAGTTGTGACCTAAATAAATATATTCAGGCTTTCCTCTAAGGAAGGCTTGCTAGATAGGTTTTAAAATGAGGATTGCCCTTAGTAATAATTTGACCTCTGAAAATTTTGATATTGTTATTAGGGTTGCATTGGTAGATTATTGGTCTTCCATGAAAAAATGGGTGGCTTCTTCAACTAAGATTATAGGTGTTCGAGTATGGATCATTTCACTCCCTTGGTTGAAAATCATTAAGTGAGTTAACTTGTTCTTCCCAAAGTGTCGAAGAACAAACATTAGCTCCATGACTAAAAGTTCCACAAATACCACACACCTCTTGATTTGGAATGTTTTGGGATAGCCTTGTAGTTAACATCTTCACATGTCTTGTCAACTCAACTAACTGCATAGCCAATTCTTGATTCGAGCTCACTTCATAAACTCCAACGCTTCTTCCCCTCATTGATAAAAATTAGCCCCAACATTTTAAAGATTTTATACATTTCTTTGGCCATCCTCTCTCCTACAACTCCTCCTGCTGTATTGTCCATCGTGTCTGGCACTGCTGTGTCAACCCATCATAAAAGAATTGGTTTAGCACGTGAAGCACAAAATGATGGTGTGGACATTGTATCAGTATGAGCTTAAAGTATTCCCATGCCTCCTGGATTGTCTCTCCCTCCATCTGAATGAAGGTAGCTATCTTGGTACATAACTCAGATGTCTTTTGATGGGAATTTTCCCATGAATTTGTTGTACACCTCTTCTCATGTAGTCAACGAATTGGGTGGAAGGGTCATTAGCCACGCCTTGGTTCGATCCTTCAATGTGTATAGGAAGCACCTCATTTTGAGTTGATCTTCATTTAATCCATCCAACAGAAAGGTTTGGAGAGGGTATAGAATTCCCAAATGAAATTTAAAGGGTCTTTACTGGGAACCCCATTGAACAATGGTAACATGTTGTAATGGATGGTCATCAATTCATAATTTCAAGCTGCCTTTCCTAAATGTATACACGACGTTGCAGTACCAATCATTGGTTTGGGGTACTCCTTCATCACCAACTGCCTTTCACCCATCTTATGGTTATTCATTTGATCTTCACACTTGGGTTCCTCGAGATTGTCTTCAGAGTGCCCTTGAGATCTTCGTCTTCGATGTATGTTATCATTAAAAAGGACAGACTTCCTAGCATAAACCAAGTGAATTCATTACTTAAAGTTCTCCTACCTAACACAAACTAACTACAAAAAGCACTAAATTAATAACGAAAATTAGAAAACATGTTAACAAAATAACAAAATAAAACGTGCATACATGAACAAACATAGATAATCAAAATTAAACACCTCTCTGACAATGGTTCCAAAAACTTTTTGTGCCCAAAAAGATCTAAAAATTACCTAGGCCATCCTACTCATAAGTATACGAGGTAGTTGTAGTGATTACCTAGGGTCTTCTCCCACGGAGGTAAAATTGGTTAACTAAAATTAATTTTGAATTAAAAATAAAAACAATACAATCCCAAACACTCTATTCCAAATTGTTGAGTAAAATAATTTACAACAAATCTTGCAATTGAATTAAAAAGCAAACTGAATCGACCAAAAGTAAAAACGAGTAGAAATCGAAGTGAAAAACTCTTCAAAATTAATTTCACTAATTTAATCTCCTATGCATGATTAAGGGGAAATGATTGGATAGTTTTCATATTGAAATTCATAGTTTGGTCCTAAGATCAACTCGAATAATTAACTAATCTAACTTTCGTATTCGAAAAGTTATCACCCGAGTTAATTATGAAAACCCGAGTACTAATTACCACTTAGTTTAATATATTTCTAATTCTTAACCTAAGCATCTATAGTTTCTCATTCCATACTAAACTTCTCCTCTCGATCCATCGTTTAATACCAAAATGATATAAAGTTTGATCATGATATTAAATCCATTCAGTTCAGAAACTATAGCAAACATAAGACAAACACCATAATGCCTCAATCATGTATATTTGACTAAAATAGCTACATTAATCTACAAGAAAAGAGATCAACCTATCACAGAAATTACAAGGTTCATCATCTTTAAACACTTAAATCTCATCTTGATCGTTATAAAAGAAACACTAAAGCAACAAACGAAGTAAATAACCAAAATAAACTATCAAAAGTTAACAGAGTATGGGTCGATTAAGCATAATAGGGTATGAGTCTATAACAAAAAAGTAAATGTAGCAAAACAACAAAAAAATTAAACAGAAAGAGCAAGCAATAGTGGGTGAGGGAGTTGCTTCTACAACTTTTAAGCTTTCCACATTGGCTCTCGCCTTCTACTTCTAATTAATTGTCACCCAAAACGACTGACTGTTCACGTTACCTACCCCTTTTGTTGTTCTTCTTCTTCCTTCTTCTCAACTGAAGCTCTCTCCTTCTTTGCATCCACACTTTTCTCTGTCTCCTTTTTATCCCAGTCAAATGAGTGTTTCTATGATGTGTGGAATGAAGAGATAATGAATGATGTTGTCGCCACCCTCCTATCCTTTCTATTTATAGCCTCTTCTAAGTTTAGGTTTTCATGCCCCTTCAACCTATAACTTCCATGTAATAAAACAAATGTTAATGGACATTTTTGTATTAATTTTTGATACATAATTTGCTAAATTATTGTCCATTTAATATTTAAATTGCATTAATTAAGAGTTGTTTATTTTAGTTTTAGGGACATATTGGATTTGAAATGCCTAATACCATAAATCAAGAAAAAAAGCTTTTAAAGAAAGCAAAGGTTTTGCATGAAAAATGGAGGGTTAGGCATGAATGAGGAACTGGATATTCAAGACATAAAAATAAGAGGGGCTAGCGAAAATCAAGGAACAAAGAAGTTGGCGGTGGAAAGATTTGTGTGCTGTGTGTGAGGCGTGGAGAAAATAAAAGGAAAAAAACAAGATAAAAGGGCTACGTTGATGCTGAGAGGTGGCGTAATGGAATAAGAACAAGCAACAAATTAAATCATGCAATCAGCTATGGAGAAAATGAAGACATAAAGACAAAAGGAGGCAGTTGGTGGAGACTCATACACCACTCACAACTACTCTCCAATAGCGTTTGACACCATGGGCAAACTCTACAGTTAGAAACGTTGAGGAATGGTGGAATATAAAAAAAAGAAATAGTTCCTTCATCATATACATGTTACAAGCCCTCTCTTAATACTCTCCACTGCAGCCCTCAGTAAATTATTATTCTCCACCCACAACCGAAGATAACTGGTGCCTTAGGGGGAACGTGAAACAGCTATTAGACTCACTCACGTAACACCACCCAAGAACTCTCCACTTACAACGTTGGCAGCTGGTGAATTGGACAGGAAGACATGTTGAGTTGGTGGCTAAAGAAGAACGAAACAACTGGTGGAAGCATCCAGTGAAGCAGTTATGTTAAAGCATGAGTGCATGAGAGTTGAAGCAGTTGAAAGTTTCACTTATTCCACACACCAAAAACGTTAGTTGATTGGATAATAAAGAAACCATTAGCAGCCGTGGTAATGAAGACGTGACAACTAAAGAGAACTAAAAAAAACACGTTGATGCTTCGCTTGGTGAGCAGTTGAGAAGACAACGTTGCTGTAGGTGGAAATGCAAAGGAAATAACCAAGCTAGTGGTACAATCAAGGAACGTGGCAGCTACTAATTTAAGTAGAAAAAAGTGACAACTAGTGGCAACAAAAGCACGAGTTTGTGTAGCATTATTGGAGAGTGCATGAGCAGTGACGAAAACGTTAAAAAAACTTGAGCTGTAGGAGACAAAAGGGGACTGACGCACATCCCTCAAAAGACACTCTTCACTCATATTTTGGTAGCATGCGGCTAAGGAAGCTGGTGGATTCATGTGTATGAGCTAAAGGAGCACGTTGTAGCTGAAGAAAAGAAGGGGTGTTTTCTTAATTTATTTTATTATTCCTTATTTATTTTAATTGTGTGGATTTAATCAATGGAAACATATATTATGACCATGATTTATGTTACATTGATAAATATGTGTGAGTAAGTTTTTCTTTTCGGTTAAGGTTAAGATTGATAT
>JANZLX010000009.1:10018997-10036341 GCA_025531955.1 Erythroxylum orinocense | reverse complement strand
ATAGGCAAGAATTGCCTAATCACACAATAACTATAAACATATTACCCACCTATAGATTTCCGATAATCCGAACTCAGCGTTATCCAGCCTCTTGCTCTTGGATCGGATCTTCTTGGTTTCCTATAACAAACCGAGCATAATCAGATAATAATCTAAACTCAAAGCCCTATGCTTCTAGATCACAACGAATCAAACCTCATCTCATTTGGACATCTACAACTTAAGAAATGCCTAAAAGAAATAGACTCATCTATGCTGGAAAATTGGCCGCTCGTCGCGACAAATGCCGCGCTAGTCGTGATGACAAATGCCGCGCTCGTCGTGAGCACAAGGGCTCGTCCCGACGAACATCACGGCGATTTAATTAATTAGCTCGTCGCGACGTGCAAACCAGAACGTCCGAAAATCCAGATTCTGCAGAACGAATCTTCAAAAACTCAAACAATAACCTATCTAACCACTAACCTAACATTCCTACACCATTTCTATACTCATTTCAACCTCAAATCATGCATAAACACAACAAAATCATCTAACCCTAACATTTTCGACATTTTCACCACAAACACTCTCAAATCTCTTTCCATACACAAACAATCCTTGAGTTCAGTTGAAAATAACACTAAACAAGGTTCAATCAACCAACTAAGAACAAAGATTGCTTGAACTTACCGACTTGAGCTTCAAATCTTCAAGAAATAGCAAAACCCTATTTTTCTTCTTCTCCTTCTTCTTCTTCCTTCTCACACACGACACTCTCCCTCTCTTTTTTCCTTCTTTTTATCTCTTTTTCCTTTTTTATTCTTACTAATTATACAAAGACCCTAATGCCCTTCCACTAATGCCTTAAAACCCTTAGTCTCTTGTGGTCTTCCAAAAATACCCTTCATGCATTTTACAACATTAACACCTAATTCAAACAATAAATCATTCTAACAAGAATATATCAATTCCTCCAAAAACAAATAATCTTACCCAAACCTCAAAACAATTTAATCGTGCTTAATAAAATAAATAAACAGGTTTGGGGTCCAACATTAAGTCCATGAAAGCTATAGGGGCATTCGTCAATCCAAAGGGCATGACCAAGAACTCAAAGTGGCCATACCATGTTCTAAAAGCAGTCTTTGACATAGTAGACTCTTTTATCCTTAACTGGTGGTAACCTGATCTCAAATCTATCTTAGAAAAGGCCCTTGTCCCTTGCAATTGATCAAACAAATCATCTATGCATGGGAGCGGATGATATCTGTTCTTAATGGTGATATGGTTAAGCTTCCAATAATTCATACACATTCTCAATGATCCGTCTTACATCTTCACAAAAAGGAACGTAGCTCCCCATAGTGAAGAACTAGGTCTAATATACCCTTTCTCCAACAACTCTTCCAATTGCTCTTTAAGCTCCTTCCGTTTTGCCAGAGCCATTCTATAAGGCGGAATCTGTAACAGCCCAGACCATCTGATATTGTTCACTTTGGGCCAAAGCCTAAGTGCTCCCGACCCGCACGGTTTTGCTTTTCTAGCATGTAGGCCTGTTTACACTAATCCCGCAGGACTTCCCAATAGGTCACCCATCCTAGTACTACTCTTGCCCAAGCACATTTGACTTCATATTTTTGATGGGATCTAGTGCATTAGGGTATGGAAAACGCATCTGCAAGGGAAAGGTATCCACACACTAATAAAGAGTACTTCGTTCTCCTTCCCAACCGATGTGGGATTTCTCCCCTCCCTCATGGAGGCCTAGCATCCTCGTTGGCCCATCGGCTCGAGTACTAGCTCTGATACCAATTGTAACTGCCCAGACCACCCGCTTGTAGATATTGTTCGCTTTGGCTGTTACAAAATCGATATTGGTGTTGTACCCGAAAGAAGCTCATTGGGAAACTTAATTTTCTTAGGTGGTAGTAGTCCTGGTAATTCATCGGAAAAGACATCCGAGAACTCCATGACTATAGAAATTTCTTCTAACTTTCCTCTATTTGCCCTCGTGTCTACCACGTTGGCCAAAATTGCCTTACGCCCTTTCCTCATCATCTTCTTTACTGTCAGAGCCAAACAATTCTAGACAGACTTGACTTTCTGTCTCCCACAGATACCACCTTTCTATCTTCGTTCAACTCAAGCTCTACTATCTTTTGTTTGTAATCCAAATTGGCATTTTACTTCTCTAAGGTGTCCATACCCAAAATCACATCTAATCTTCCTATCTTCAATGATATTAGATCCACCACTAATTGTTCTCCTTCAATATGTATCACACAGTCTCTATGAACTTGACTAATCATAATATACTAGCCGATTGGGGTACTAACCATTAAAGAATTATCCAACAGGCTCAATTCTCTACCATACACGGTTTTACTTAATGACACCAACGAATGAATAAAACTCGGATTAATCAAGACAATTACATCATCATCAAATAATTTAATCATTCTAGTCACAACCTCTGGAGTTGTTTTTGCGTCCTCCAGTGTCATCGCAGACACTCTAGTTGGTGCTTGCCTCTTGGGTCTTCCTGGAAAATTCACCCTCTTAGCTGCATCAGAACTGCCCACTTCAGTTGCAGTCTGGTACCCCACAATCTCAGCCCTCTTTGAAGCTTGCATCTAACTTCTCTCCTATCTTGCATACTGAGGGCACTCTCTGACCACTTGCCATTTCTCTCCACAATTGAAGCGTGCTCCAGTCAATTAGTAAGATTCCCCTCTATGAAACCTTCCGCAGTGCTCACATTTGGGAATGAGTGGTTTATCTCCATCTCCCTTTCTGCTGCCTCCCGCTGTAGAGGTTTGATGAGAAATAGTAGAAGTTCTCATCGGTTTGGACCTACTCGCACCACTGTTCCTCTCCTCAGACTGCATAAGGAAAGTCTTGGTAGTCCTCTCAGGCATAGAAGTACCACCTCCGCTCCTAAACTGTTCTCTTCCCTTTTCTTTCTATTCACTACGCTCTTAATGTTCTCCACATTCTCGACCCTTAACGCTGCTTCAACCAGCTGCTGGAAAATCACAAAAGTTCTACGCCACCACTTTTTCCCTGATGGTTAGGTGTAACCCCGATTCAAACCTATGGCATTTAATCGCCTCACTGATCATCATCTCGACTACATATCGGGACAGTTGTGTAAATTGGTGCTCATACTCGCTCACCGTCATTTCCCTCTGTGTGAGACTCAGAAATTTCCTCTACTTCTGTTGGATATACACTTATGATAAATGCTTCTTATAAACTACTAAGAAATCTTTCCATACAAGCACTGGCAATTTCAACTAACTCCCTCACACACTCTGCCACTAATGCAAGGTATCTCCCTGAAGCAAACTCGCAGTAAACTTAACTTTCTCATCACCCTCACAATCTATTTGATCCAGTATCCTTTCTGTCTTTCTCAACCAAGTCTCGGCTTCTTCTAGATCCGCTGCCCCATAGAAATCCACTGCCCCATACTTCTTCAGCTTATCAAACAACTTCCCTTTCTTAATTGGGGTTGGAGTAGAAGTTTGTGGCATCTGCCCAATAGCCTGAACAAATGCCTAAGCGAAGGCTTGGAACATTCTCGGATCCAAGGAAGGTACTTACTCCTATAGAACAAGTGACTCCTTCGTTTGTGACCGAGATGGTCCACTACCGTGCCCTACAAAAGCCTCAACATTTCCTGGGACTACTGATGTTGGATCCCGTTTCCAGAACCCAACTTTCTTGCTTACTCATTCGTCTGTTGGACCCTGCTTGATTCCAAATTCCAACCTCTTGCGGATATTATTTTTTTTTCCATTAAACCCTTATTAGACATTAGCAATTCATCTTCATGCTCATAACATCCCAAAAATTTACTTACAAATTGTTCCATGGTTTGCCCATATAAATTAATCACCATGCTTGAAACCCATTTTTCGTACTTACGAACAGAATTTGGAAGTCTTTAAATCATAATTTCAATTTGACTTCTTCATAGAAACCACAGCTGTATGTCACTAGTTCACTTTAAGGAAAGAATCATCTCAATCGGAGCTCTATAGCTCAAGATATGCTTAAAATACTCAAGTCTGCTCAAACCCTAATCGTGCATTCCTAACCGACCTCTTACTTGTTCTAATACAAACTTCCTCAAATCAACTCCAAATGATACAAATTTTCATGGAGAGAAAGATACATGTCTTAGAAATCTATTGGTCTAAGAATTACCTCAATTGGAGGTCGGATGAGGGAGTTATGCCCAAAAGAATAGACCATGTTCATATTTTAAATCTATTTGAACCTCTCTTGGCGCGATTGCCATAACTTTCAATATATAAGTCGAATTGCTTTCGTTTTTGAACCATTAGAAAGTAGACTTCAAGAGCTAAAACTTTCATGAAGATCATAAAACCTGATTCTGCCTCCAAAAGTGTGAAAAATAGCAATATTTCCCGTGCATGTCCGTTAAACGGATATGAATCGACCAAACTGCACCATTTCACCCGAGAAGGTCTGTTAAACGGACATTCATGTCAGTTTAACGGACATGCATTGGTCATAAGGTCCAAAACTCCTTTCAAAGCCTCTCCAATGCTTCCAATGTTTCACATATAATTCATCTTGTATCTAAACCATCTTTTTCCATTTCATTTCAAATTCATAAAATCTTCTTTTCTCGACACATAGCTTGTTGCCAAAAATTTCTCATTTAACAGTCCTAGCTTACAGAAAGGTTCGGGGCCCAACAACTGACTCATCAGTACTCTCCTCTCTTTTCGGAGAGTCAGGTGCAACTGCTCCTTGCAAAACTCCTCGTATCCTTCTACGAGGTGGCATCTTATTCCTTCAATTTAAAACACTAGCGATTAGCTTACGTTTCATTTTAATCTTATTTCCTACATGTATGCATAATATGCATATCACTTAATGCAATTAATCAATTCACAATGCAACAAGTAATCACCTAGCATAACAATTCGTATTACTATCCATTCTAAGCCTAGTAAAAACCTAAGCTCTGATACCAAATAATATTGGACCCTATTTTCGGAGCTCAATATTCGGAGTCATAAAATGTGATCTTCATAATCAAAGTCATTTTTTCAACTTCAGACAAACATTGGAAATCTCTCAACACAAACCCTAGTCTCTATTTAATCCTTTTTTCAACCTAGCAAGAAGAAAGATGAAAACTTATCTCTAACAAGTTGATTTTCTCTCCTTTTTCTTCTTCTTTCTTCTTCCTTCCAAGCTTCATACGAATTTCCTTCTTCTCTTCTCCTTTTTACGTTTTCTCTTTCTTTTTTTCATTCTCTTTAGTCTTTCTTCTCTTCTACGACTCTTCTCTCTTCTTCTTCTAATTCAAGACCATTTTAAATGTACTTTCTCCATTTTATCCTTCATTTACCTTGTCTTTCTCATTTTGCCCATTCTTTCATTTAATCCATCTACTAACTCCTTTAATCTTCTCAAACACCATACCATACTCTAATTTAATTCTAACATTTCCCATCTAAATTTCTAATTTCAACTTATACTCACCAAATTAATGGGCTCAATTCTAAGAATAATTAAATCAATAATATTAAAAAACAGGGTCAAACACTCCTTTCAATGATGATGATTTTGTACCAAATGAAAATTATAGTAAATATAATTTGAGTTAATATTTGATTGAATTAAGATTTAAGTTTTCATTTTTCTTCTTCTTTTAATTTCTCTTATATTTTATATATTTTTAATTCTATATATGTAATATAAATATAATTACTAGTATTTTTGTTTCAAATTTCACTTCTAGTTAGTTATTTCCTCAACATGAACTCTTATTGTAAATTGTAATACTTATAGAGTCATATATATATTTATTATTTATTATTTGATATTTTGACATGATTATTATTTATTATATGGTAGAATTGTAATATTTTAAGTACTTTATAATTTATATTGTCTTTAATTTTATATTTATATGATAATTAAATAATCTTTTTCTTATTAATTGTAATTATTATTTTTATATGAAATATGAAAAAAAATTATATCAATAAAATTAAATAGATTATTGTTTCTTCAAATTTTTATAAATATAATTTTTGGATATATGGTTTAGTATATTATATTATCAATATAATACTTTACTATAAACAATTGGTTTAAATGATCTCGGTGGATTGGTCTGACTTAGCTCTCTCGCTTTCTCTACCATTTTCTTTCCCACCAAACGATAACGTCACCTAGCCCTCGAATCTCTCCCTGTTCTCTAAGGATCCCACCTCCGTCTCTGTTTTTCACGAGCATTTGAACTTTATTCCCTTATCGTTCCTCACAATTTTTTAGTAATTCTCTTGAGTTTCAAGTTTCTGAGACTGACAGTCTAAGCTTTATGATAGTGATTCGATCTGGGGAGCCAGTTTAGAAATAGTGCAGCATTTTTATTTTTTGCATAACCAAAAAGTTAAGCTTTGAAGTTTTACAAAGTTATCGTTTTTATGGGTTTATCATTTCTGGATTACGGAGTACTTTTCTTTTTCCAAATCCTGTGCTGTCTTCTTCATTAACGGTGCTCTTCGTAAAGGACGGATCTTTTAGTATATTTTTTCTTTACGGGTTTCAGTTATCTAAAAGAAGTTTGGAGGCGGTTTCAGGTATTGATTTATGCTGTAGTTTGAAGCGATAGTGTTTCGCTTCCAAGTGTTTAGCTGTTTTGGACCTCTTCGCTTTTCCTAGGCTTGTTCGTTGTCCTAGTTTGGTGGGTTTTCACATGTTACCGGTCTGGGGTTTTGCTCAATTGGTTTGGCGAATTTCGAATTTTTAGCTATTGGGCTTTGATTTCATGAATAACCCTTTGATGAGCATGAGGAAAAATGCCATTTCTCACCCGGTAAGATTTTTAAAAGATAGGAAATGGCACATTCCATTCTTTGCAAGCTTGCTTGTATCATTAACCCTCCTATTGTCAAGCACTTTCGGGCTATTTGCCTTTCCCTATGGTGGAGATCAGTTGCCATTTGATGTTACCTCATTTGCGAGCTCAGAGGATTCATCTGAGTATTTTGCGGAATTTGATTTAATGAAATCATTGAATAGGAGTGGGTATTCCAAGTGGGAAGCGCCTAGATTAGCATACCTGATTTCAGGGACCAAGGGTGATAGTCGCAGAATGATGAGAACTTTGCAGGCAGTTTATCATCCAAGGAATCAGTACATCTTGCATTTGGATCTGGAAGCACCTCCACGTGAAAGGTTGGACTTAGGAACAACTTTGAAGAGTGACCCAACATTTAGTGAAGTTGGGAACGTCCGTGTGATGGGCCAGTCCAACTTGGTAACTTACAAGGGGCCTACAATGATTGCCTGTACCCTTCAAGCAATCGCTATTATGCTAAGGGAGAGCTTGGAGTGGGATTGGTTTATTAACCTCAGTGCTTCGGATTATCCTCTCGTGACACAAGATGGTTTGTGCTTATGCTCTTTTCTTACTTGCTTCATCTGCTTGGTTCTCTGCTTTGTGTTTCTGTATGTCTTGAGTTGTTTCCTTTTTACGGAGGATTAATGTTGCTATGAGAATCTGTAAAATTGATCAATACAATGAATCTGTTGATACAGTTTTCCACTTGTTTCGGGAGTTTGCTTGGCTGTAGCAGTCAAGTGAAAATTTTCTTATTTTCTGCAACTTTAGTATTTATACTGTTAGACTTCTAGCATTTGGTTTCAAGAGTCCAAGGAGGTTTATGCGTTTCTTGTTCAAGGAGCAAATTAGAGAGGCAGTCTTTACCTGCTGTGCAAATGGTGGGGGTACTTTTGATCAGGAGTAATCAAGTTAATCAGCCATATGCTATTATTGTGAGGTTGCACAATCTACTTTTAATTCCTTACTCCACAGGGTTGGCATAATTTATTTCTCAGTGTGTTTGGGTTGCAGACTTCCTCTGAATTTTTGTTTATGTCTTGCTAGCTGTTTCTCTAATTTTTATTGATGATCAGAAATTTCACTGTAAGATGGGATCTGAAGTACATTGTTCCTTTCTAGGTAGTCCGATGTGGTCTAATACCAGCTGAAATTTTAAGTGCAATGTACTGCATTTAAATGCCATATACTTGAATCTTAACGTGGTCATGAATTAGGTTCTACAGAGCTGCAATATGAATCCTACAAAATTACTTCTGTGTGCATTCTGAACGTGTCGAATTGGATTGAATTTTCTGTGCAACCATGGCTAATGGGATTCACAATTATCTTGCATTTAAAATTTTCTAATTCCTTCGATTTCATTTATGTTGCTACTTCGAGGTGGAAATAGTATCCTATGCAGTCTTCAACTTGTTAACTTAGTTCACTACCTAGAAATTTATTGTGGGTTTATCGTCCTGTCTAAGAAACAGCTTGAACACTTGAACTGAATATAGAATCTAGGCCCATCAGGTCATGTTATCAAGATGATTACTGAAGTCCTTGAGCTCTTTTGGACCTTTCTTCAAGATGTTATGGATTGATGATAATGTCGATTAGGATATCTTAGATTCTGAAAGTATGACTCAACTGGTTACTTGGTTGTGTTGCTGAATGCTACACTACTCACCTCAAAATCCTTGGGTACCCAAAAGGGGGATGAACTGGGTATTCTTTATGACTTCTGACTATTGACTAGTTATTTTCACAAGAATTAACTTGGGTATGTGGCATTATTTACAAGAGACACCAATATCTATGATAGTGAAAGTATCCTTTTTCTCTTTGGATCATCAACCCTGTAATTTTAGGTACCCAGCTATATACCTTCAATATAGTCTAGATTATGTGAATCTTTTTTAGTGGGAAATTGTCAAATACTTGGTGAGCTTAGTCAATTATTTCTTATGATAAATTCAATGTTGCTTTCACTAATCTCACAAGTAATTAGAGAAACAATCAAATAACAGAGTAAATCACAAATAAGAAGTGAAGAAAGAGGGTAAGAGATATTGGATAATTGATTCATAGTAGCTCAGTTTTGTCCTTGACCTAATTTTACTCCCTAATCTCCTTTTATTGAGTTCAATCCATTATCCCACTCTTACTTTAATGGTTGAGTAGAAACTACTATATAGATTCTGTAAGAGAGTAACACATATGAGCTCACACAGATGCTCTCACTCACTCCTAGATTTTCTCTAATCACAGTACTTTATATTCTCAAAGAAAAACACAAGCTTATACTCAAACTCTAACGAAAGCTCACACCCAAGCTTTTTCAATATGATCAAGTCACTTGATTCAAAAGATACAATTGTTTTTCCTTTATTTTTATTTTTCTACCCTTTTACATAGTAATCTTTGAGCCAAAAGCCTTTTTTTGGACCCAAAAAGCCTTCTTTTAATTGATCCAGTTATATGTTGGGAGTCAGATACATCTTTTAAAATAAGAAAGGCAGCCAGTTGACCGATTTGCACAGTTAACTGGTTTGGGTAGCTTTCATCTCACTACATAGTCGAATGCTTTGCCCTGTTGACTGTGGTGGAAACTTCCAAACCTGTTGTCTGGTTGACTGCCTTCCCTGTCAACTTTTCAGAATGCTTCCAGAATTTTTTTTTCATTGTTTTCATCTCTCAAGTATCCATTCATCATAATAAGTTGCTTCAATCATCAAAAGTCTTCAACTTTAAATTCCAAACTTCAAGCATTTATAACTGGATTGTCTCCTAAAGTTTTTGTCACTTCATTTCACAAACTTCTTTTTTGGTGGAAGTCTTGATGATGATCTGCACGCTCTTAACAGGTTAGTAGTCCATGTTTTGTTATCATTAAAATTCTAGTAGAACTTGGTTCAATTACAGGATGACCAAAATTCATGTTAGTATCTAATCATGCTGAGGCTGTAAATATGATATAATTCCTTTTTCCTTTTAGCTATAGATTCTAGTCTTTCGGCTGAGTTGCCAAAGAAAATTTTCTGTGTCATCTTGCCCTCTTTTGTCTTATCTCTACCTTGTTTACATTGTTTAAAGTTGCAATGGTTGGGCAGATCGACTTCGTTAGCATTTTGTTCATATTTTTTTTATAGGCCTAAATAACATAATGCTGTTGATAACAATGTGAAATTTGTGGGAGAATTTCATCTATATGCAGATCCTTTTCCTATTTGTGAGTAGTTGATACTCTTTGCTGAAGTAAACTTTGGTTTGTGTTGTGCAGATTTGCTCCATGTATTCTCAAATTTGTCCAGGAATCTCAATTTCATTGAGCATATGCAGCTTGCTGGATGGAAATTGTAAGTGAAAGGAAAACTTTGGAGAAGAAATGAATTAATTTAACAATTAATTATATGAAAATATTGCAGGAACCAAAGGGCAAAACCAATTATTATTGATCCTGGACTATACTTGTCAAAGAAATCTGACCTTGCTGTGACTACTCAACGCCGATCTATTCCCACCTCATTCAAGCTCTTCACTGGTAAGCATATAGCTTATTTCTGCTCATTCCTATCTTTGAAATCTTGTCATGATGTAATAGCCAACTTATTATTTGTTCTCTTTTATTGTTTGCACTGCATTTTTCAGTCCAAGTGCAGGTAAGCTACAAGTTTTGCCTACCACTTTCTATGTCTTTGACTAGCTTGGTCTTGTTTCATGTTGTTTTCGGGGTGGGTGGATGTTGTTTGTTTATTGTTTTAGACAGATAGAGTGTTGAGGATTTTTCTTTCAATATCATGCTTTTAGCTTGATTGCCAATGGTTGAGATTTAGAATTATTTTTGTGTTGGGCTTCCTTCTGGGATGCAGGTTCAGCATGGGTAATGCTTACCCGAACCTTTGTTGAATATTGCATAATGGGATGGGATAACTTCCCACGAACTATCCTAATGTATTACACGAATTTTGTGTCCTCGCCGGAAGGATACTTTCATACTCTTATATGCAACACTGAAGAATTCAAAACCACAGCAATAAGCCACGATTTACATTACATTGCTTGGGACAGTCCTCCAAAGCAACATCCTATCTCCTTGACTATGAAAGACTTTGACAAAATGGTTAAAAGCAAGGCCCCATTTGCTCGAAAATTTGCAAGGGATGATCCGGTTTTGGACAAGATTGATAAAGAACTTCTCAATCGTACGAACCGGTTCGCGCAAGGAGCGTGGTGTGTTGGCAGCTCCGACAACGGGAGTGATCCATGTAATATTCGTGGCAATGTTTCAATTTTTAGACCAGGTGCTGGTGCTGAGAGGTTAGACCAGCTTCTTCAAACTTTATTGTCTGAAGACCTTCGAAAACAGCAATGTTCATGACAAGCCCTGAACTCCAAAATGTATATTTCTTGTGTTCATAGGTTATATATATACAGTGTGATGCAGAAATCTTATATATCAAAAAGCTAACGTTGAATGTAAAGTTTTTAATGGAATAGAATGGTTTATAATTAAATAGAACATAAATCAATGTAATATTAGAAAATTGTTATTTAGAATGGATGAAAGGATTAAAATTTGGTGTTAAGAGATTAGATTTATGTACATATTTACAAAATTATACTTTTGTTTAATTGATGATATATAACAAATTTATTATTTTCTTTATTAATGTTAGGTCTACATAATGTTTTAAACTAATATTAAATTAATTTTTTTAATACTAATAGTATATAATAAACTCTAATTAAAACTAATAAATCAAATCTATCCTAAATAATATAACTTAGCCTTAATTAATCTAATTTTAACCAATAAAACCTAATTACTACCAAATTTATAGGCTTTGATTGTTGAGTTGATCGCAGTTCATTGTCGGAGATCGTCATCATCCATACAAGGAAAGTCACCATGAATAAATAACAGGGTGTAGATCATTTCCACGACATAAGCGGTAGGTATTCAATAGAGTTCATTCCTCCGATGAGCTTCCACACCATAATGTAGAGAATCAATCGAAATCTTTTACCGTCTACAAGCAAGGAGTATCACATCAATTTATAGATGTTAACCTTGATATTCAAGATGGATTCCAGACTTTTTGAAGAAGTTGATCATATTACAAAAGTTTGGCGTTAAACAATGTTAAGATGTTAAACACGTCGTGATACTCTCTGATAAGTATTCGAAAAACTTTTCAGAAAGCTGACGTCTTGATCGGCCAAGAAGATATCTTGATCTTCTTTATAGGAAAAATGGAAGTGCATCCCAAGAACATTACTGGACGCTTTTACAGGAAGTGATTAATCAAGATCAAGTCTTTAACTTCCATCACATATAGAAACGAGGATGTGTATAATTTGTTATTTCGAATTGGGTTTGTGGTTCAGGGGGTTGACGTTGTTGGTCGAATGGGATTCATTTCGAGAGAACTTAATCGGTTAAGGAAGGTGGTTGTTGTTGGGTCGAATGAGATTCATTTGGAGAGAACTTAATTGGATAAGGAAGGTGGTTGTTGTTGGGTCGAATGAGATTCATTTAGAGAGAACTAAATTGGTTAAGGAGTCTACTTCGGTGGGAAATTCACACGTCTAGTTAGAAGAAGAGAAACAAAAGAGTTTTTGTAGTCCGGATATTGATGTTGTATATCCAGTTTAGTTTTGAATATGGATGTTGGAAGAGCAAATCTTACATTGAGTTAGCGTAGGCAAATATCAAACAGAGACGATCCCAGTTCTTGTATTTGGGCATTCAATTTATTAGAATTGATAAGGTTGTAATAATAAATTAGTCTTAGGGCTCGTTTGGTTTTGGTACCATTTCTGTTTTTTATTGTATTTTTTTAGCTTTAACTTTCTGTTTTTTAATTAAAAAACGAAAAATTGAGATTTGTAACCAAAAATTTATTTTGTTAATGAATTGATTAGAAATAAAATATATGAATACATTTATATAATTAAAGAAATGTACACATCAATTATATATAATAAAATTCTATAAACTATAAAATTATATTAAGTTGTTGTAATCAATAAAAGAAACATATATCAATTAGAACTAATATAATCGTTACACATTTGTTTGTAATGTTATCCCGCTTTTAAGATATATTTTGAAGTTGTGTTGAAGTGATATTATATTTCTCTTGAGAATCCGCATCTTCATTTTTACTTTTCCTAATTTGCCCTTCATTTTCAACACAGTTATCAAATAATTCATCTCTTTGTTCATGTATTTTAATATAATTGTGTATAATACAAAAAGTAATAACGATGTATTTTTATTTTTTTATATCATAACTCGACATGCTTGAAAGTATAGAGAATCTTACTTTTAGAATGTCAAAACATCTTTCAGTAATATTTCTTAATAAAAAATGCTAGTAGTTAAACAATTACTATGGATCTCGAGATGTTCCTCTTCCTATATAATCTCGCAAATGTTATCTCTCACCTTAATATGGTGAAATAAATCAGATTATATTAGTATAACCTTAATAAACTAAATAGGAGTTACCTATCATAAAAAGAACATAATATTAACAAAAAGTTAATAAAATTAATCATAATTTCTTTGTTTATTTAAAATAATGTAATACCTTATGGGAATAGGAAATTGATCTATTGGATTTCTCATAGTTTCTAAAAGAACTTGAGAATTATTTACAATACCTTCTCATCCAGTTATTACATATGTAAATGCATGTCAAATGAGCAACAACATGTAATATTTTAGGTTGAATAAGTTCTTTTACCCTTATATAATATTTGTTCAATGGATGGAACATACGCATTAATATGTGTATCATATATTGCTCCTATACAATCTTAAAATATAAAAGTACACTATTAAAATAATTATTAATCATAAGGACCTAATGAAATTAAATATATGAATGTACCTACAAGTATGGAAATAAATTTGAATTATATTAAACATCAGGAGGTGTATAATCAAGGATGGTGGAGTAAAAACTCTATTTGCAAGATGTTAACTGCATATAAGACTTTGCGAAAATACTTCCAAATTTGTCCAAGTCGAATGTTAAAAGTGTTTTACATTGACTCTAGTTGTATCACCATGCCTTATAGTCATCAAGAAAATTGTTGCTTATTCTTCCATAATCAAATAACTTGTTGGCTTTAGGCCTCCTAAACTCTTTAACTCAATAAGCTTAAGAAGATTGTCTTGCTCATTTTTAATTTCTCATAAATCCTTGTAGGATTCCATTTAAAATTTCTAAGGTCCAATCATGATATGATATGAAGTTCTATATGGTTGCTTTTGTAAATGAAAATAGTTGTTCTCTTGCCCAACTAGAGAAATAATAACTAACTTCATCAATTCATCATTATAATCGATTTTGAAATCGATAAGGAATCTATGTATTTACAATACCAACATTAAATAATTAATAAAAACATTTAGTCAAAAGGTTTAATCGAATATTCATGTAAAAATAGACTTAAAATATTCAAACAATAAGACTTAAAATATTCATACAAAACATGGACATAAAAACAGTCAGTCAAATATTTATACAAAAACATAGACTTAAAATGCTCAAACTATGGAATATTTCTTAATATAAAAGTCAAATAAATAAGAATTCAATATGCAATAATAAGAAAAACAACTAAAGCGATATAATCTAATCCAGCTTTCTTGCACCTGTCATCTTTATAAAATCTACCTATAAAATGGAGAATTATGTAAATCCTGAATGACTTTTCCATATCGAACCCTCAACACTTAATCCATCTAAGGAATTCAAACATTCCATTATTATATTAGTCTCTTAATTAATTGATAAAGCTCTAGATCCATTCCCAATAGTAGATGATATTTTAGTTAGTTTTTTCTCAAGAAAATCATTCTTTCTTTTTGATTGTTCACCAATCATAATCTAGACCTCTTATAAAATTTTAAAGTATGTCTTCTTTTCCTTCTTATTCTTAGGATATTTCTTTTTCTAAGATGGAGAACTTGATCTCCCTTTCCATTAAATGAGCCATCTTCATCATCATCAACATCAATTCTATATTCCTATTATATACTATTCAATGAAAATTTAATTGATGGATGTGCATGCAAACCAATCATAATAGTATCTCCAAAAATATGATACAAGCATGAAAACTCCTTCATCCCTTTTTTCTTAAATTTGTGAGTCACTTTGTGTACTGACAATGATGAAAAGGAAACATGAGAACAAATATTATATAATATGATATATCAATAAATAAAGAAATATATTTCCTTAAATGGATTTTTCCAGCATTCATTTGTAACATTAACTTCACCAATAAAGGAGTTTTAGCCGATTAATGTTTCGTTGAGTAAGTTCTTGAAATTCTCAATCTATCCCTTAGTGGATTATACTTATTCTTCAGATGAAATCAATATAGTCTTTACTGTTTTTTTTTGAAGGTATGCCTTAATGTTCTTCCAACCAAACTTGGAAAAGGTAGTAGTTGTTTGATTTCTCTTAATCACTTCTTCAACCAATGAGATTAAATGCATTTCTACGGGATAATTCTATACCATATCCTTTTCATTTATTTCCACGTGATATTTCATATTGTTCAAAGCTTCCATTACTAAATGTAATTACATATAAGTAACATCAATCACGACAATTTTCACAAAGAATTAAATGCTAAACATGTTTGAAAATAACCACGGGACAAGCATAGACAATAATTAAAATTATCAAACATACTTTTAATAATTACTTTACCCTAGGCACCTACTATATGAAGTCTAATATTGTGTCCTTGCATTACAAAAGTGATTATGTTCTTGAAGGATTCATATGCTATAATAGTTCTGTACCTAAAAAGATTTGTGTATACAAAGAGATACACACGTAGCTAAAAAAAAATATCCATGAAGTAAGATTACATATTATGGATTTCTTATACAAGAAAATGTTAAATCTAGAGAAACAATTAAGATAATCTAGCAACCATGTACTCATATAAATAATTAATGTAATAACATAGCATTCTACAAGAGAGAACAACCTTATGTACACTAATCTGTTTACAAAAACGATTGATTTTATTCTTAAATATGGGTTAACCAAAAAACAAAAAGAACAATGTTAGGTACAATAATATTCATTTATTTTCATTCTCATGTAATAAACTAATTTTTTTTAAATTTATCTTTGTATTTTCATGCGTGAACATCAAAGTTACTTGAAAAGTAAATAGTCTGTTTTAAAAAGAATTCATGTATAATCTGGCTATTTAAGGAATAAAAAACAACAGGAAGGCATGAAGAATTAACTAATTGAATTAAGCCAAGTGGGTAAATAACAACAATTCTTTCTTTTTCGTATTCATCTAGGTGTAATTGGTCACAATCGACATCTTTAGTAGAGAGATACAGACTATGGATTAATGAAAAACATTATCTTTTTGTCAATGAATGGTGTACAACCGTCCAAGAAAGGGTCCATATGTTGATTTATGCCCTACAACCAATTGCTTTGGTTGTAGTTTAGTGACAAATTATTTAAAGGCAATCTTTATCTTGTACATGTTTAAATGTATATGAAAAAATCCATGGGATAATTGTATAATGCAAATGAAATAATGAGATTATAATTATGAGATTCATATTGCATATATGTATTATTCCTAAATGATCCTAGTCATTGTTCTATTAAGATTGTACATTAATATAATAGAAAAGACTAGTACACGTTTTGTTTTCCCTTATGAAGGAAGTAGTTAATCTCATAAGCTAAAATATAGAGATACTTAAACAAACGTGTGGTGCTTGCTAGAGAACAAGTTCACTAAACAAACTCGATATGAGAAATCCATTTGGAACATTACTTGTATGTCTGTAGATTTCTCATTGTAATGATTGTATAAGTGATCCTTTAACTTGAGATCATCAAAGTTATCTTATATGGGAATTGCTATATTTTGATACTACTTATGATTTATTTAATCATACTATCTATCTAAATAAATAATACATAATATCTTTATTAATTAAAATTTAAAAGTGTTTTATTTAATTTTGAATTTAGTTTCCTTTTAATAATAGAAAATAATTTTCTAATTAATAAAAATGATTTCTAATGAGATTAGAAATAGTTTTCTAATTGGATTAGAATATATTATTTATATAATTTTGAAAATTAAGCTTTTCTAAATTATAATAAGTAAGAAGTACAATTTATTGATAATTGTTTTCAATTGAATTTTATCAAAGGAGTCAAGATAATTGGAAATAGTTTTTAATTGGTTTTGAAATTTGTTTTCAAATTAAATTAAATTTCTATTTGGAATAGGAATTTGATTTATTTAGGAATCAATGGTTTAAATTTAAGTTTTCCAAGTAGCTAGAAATGCTATTTTAAATTATGAAAATCAATAACTAGAATCAAATGAAGCTTGATATTTTATGCATATAATTTGAATATGAGTGTATTATTTGCATACTTTATTTATATGGTTGATATA
>JANZLX010000009.1:9985935-9996321 GCA_025531955.1 Erythroxylum orinocense | reverse complement strand
AATTAAATTATCTACAGTTCTAGCTTAAAGACTCGTAGTTAAGGGTGTTATCACATAAAGCATATCATGTATACTTAACCATCAAAACATAACACTCAATTGTGTATCATGCTCGACAAATCAAAAATGAAATGCACAAACATAATGGCAGGAGAGTCCCATGGATCGAAATGGAGAAACTGAAGTTTACACCATAAACTAAATGAGTCTGTTTGTTAGGAGCTCATATGCCACAAGCAGGCAGCTGAAAGAAGGCTTTATGTCAACATACACATGACGAACAAAATGGTATCTCTCTTCCCCAAAAAAAAGCAAAGTTTGATGCTAAATTCATTTCATCACATGTTCATACTTTCATGCTTCATTTTCTTTTTCCCTTTTTCATTAATACAAAAAAAGCCGTAACATCTTTCAAGGTATAACATGATAATAAACCATAGAGAATTTTCCAACAATCGCAACAATTCAAGTCAAGCAATTAAGCATACACACACAAGTAAGAAATCAGCCCATCATCCACAATAACTATAAACATCTTACCCACCTAATTGCCTGTAAATCCAAACTCAAGTTTGCCTTTCCTCTTGCTCTTGCATTGTATTTTCTTGGTTTCCTTCAAACAAACAAATTTTCATTCAAAACAATATACAAATAGAAAATCCATAAAGCTTTAATAATCAAAAAAATTGAGCTTAGACTTAGTCTACCCATGGTTTATCTAGGCTAGAATAACTAAGATCTAGTTGAAAATCTATGAAAATCAAAATGGGTTTCTTAGTCCTTTTCTTTCTCCCTTTAGTTCTAGCTAAGAAACTCATTTTCTCTAGTTCCTTTCTCTACCAAAGCAAGAAGAAAAGATGATGAAGATTACCAAAAACTCAGTTGAATCCTCTTCCTTACTCTTCTTTCTCCTTTCCTCTTTCTACATTTTTTTCTTTCTTTCCTAGCTTCTCCAACACATTTCACGCATTCTTCTCTTCTCCTTTCCTCTTTCTACGTTTTTTTCTTTCTTTCCTAGCTTCTCCAACACTTTTATACTAGATTGCTTTAGAAGCTAGCTCTCATTTGTATCTAAAAATCAATGTTGCAATTTTGATGAGTTTGTGAACTCAATGAGTGAACCATCATCGATGTGCTCACTCAAGTCAAAGCATAAACACCATAACTATATAACCAAATTTAACATATATATCACATTATTACAGACTTGTACACCACATCATTTTTCTTCACATTGTAACAAATACATCTTGTACACAAACATTAAATATCACTATATTTGAACAATTCAATAATTCATCGCAATCATTCATATTTTCTAACATTGTTTCAAAGCAATTCAATAAGTCATTTAAGTCATCCATATGATACATATCAAGTTTCATATGCAAATGCACATGTGACTCCATTCATTTTTACTTTGTTATGATCGAGCGCCTATTTACTGTCCCGTACTTGTTGTGGATACAGATCTTATTTCATTTACTACCTCATACACATTATGGATACCGGGCTCATTAATAACTGAGCCTATGGCTCTTTGTGCACATTCCCGAGCTTTAAGCTCTATCTCATGTTGGTCACTCCGGTCACAACTCCTTTATCTGATCATGCATTTCAATATGATGGAATGCATCAGTTCACATATTATGCTATCAATGCCTTTCGTTCAATATGCTCAGTCATTTTTCACATTTTTTATAGATGAGTCTAGCATTCAAAATTTAGTTGAGTACACATTTTCCATATTCACATACAAATAGAAAGCACTACCAATACAATCCTGAATATCAAACTCCTCGGACCAACAATGTTTAGAATCATGACAATCATATACATAACAATTTAATGATTGAAAGTTAATCCAAACAATTTATTCTTAGTGAAAAAAATATAGGTTAACTCATAGTACACTCCAATTAAACTATTGTCTTAATGACCGTAACGTCTAGATGCTGATGATTAATTGGTACTTCTTTAATCATGCAATACAAACATAATTCACATATTACTAAGTTGATCAATCACATAATTATTCAACTATGCACATGTATTTGTGTCATGTCTAATGCATGCTCAATTGACTTTTCTCGGGTATATATCTTTAATCACAAGCCTTAATCATTAATCATTCAAATATTATAGCTTGTACATAACTTTTTTGCAATTAGGTTTCACCTTAAGTAAGTTTGATTTCTTTAAATTCTTCATTCATACATTCACCAATCCTTTTCTAACATTATATATTCATACAATTTTCCTAATTCTCATTCATTCATACCTAATTCACATGAATTATATCCTTTGAATCACATTTGCATCATAAGAACACTTTTATACCTTTAACAACTCATAAATTCCACATTTAAGTACATTGATATCAAGACAATCCATTCCTTAAGTTATCACATCAATTAACAATCTACACTTATCAAACCCTTAACCAATTAATCTAACATCAAACTAGGTTCATTTCAAGCTCCAATTAAGTCCAAATGCACTAAAGTAAAGTGACTTATCGTTAGTTGATTCAACAATCACACAAAATATAAATTTCCCATTTCAAAGTATTGCCCGCAATCTTGGGGTACCTTCCCATGAATGTGGGATGAGTGACTAGAAATTTTTCTATCCATTTTCCTTCAATTATTTCCAATTTTTCATATATTCATACCAAATTCAAAGTACCTTCATCGTAGTCCATTAGTTAACCTTAATTATACTTTAATTCTGCATCAATTTCATCTCCAATTAAACTCAAAATTATCCAATTGGCAACTCATAAACTATCTTTCATGTATCAAAAACCAAAACAGAAATTATCATTCACTATCATACATGTAGTCCTAAGTTTTTTTCTTTCCAAATTCAAGAACACTTCACTAGCACCTTTCTTTACCATAAATTCACCTTCATTAAAATTCAAATCTCATTCTAAATTATCCATATAACAACCTTTAACTTACTACTCTCATGCATCAAAAGCAAAACAAAAAGTAACCAATTCATCCATTAATTTCCAACACAACCTCATCATCAATACCTCATGTAATTCATCCTAATTCATTCATCATAAGATTTCTATCACACATACCACAAATATTAGAATTTTCACTTACTTGTTTAGCTCTATCTCCACCTCAATCAAGAACTTATCCCGGCCCTCCAAGCTTGTAAGTAAAATTCTAAGAACAAGGTGGGAATAGAAATGGGTTTCAACAATAAGATGAAGACAACAAAATATTGGAGTGGCAAGGTGCAGAATTTTGGGTAAAACTCAAGTTGTGAGGGTTGAGTGTGTATATCGACAGTGAGGAAGGAAGAAGATAATAACATGTAACAAAAACAAGAGAAAAGATGGTCATTCATGTGTGTGTGTGTCATGGATGTAGGTGTGTGGCAAGGGTTGAGACACTTGGCAAGACATTTGTCATCCAAAGGAATAAGTTACATGTCCTCTTTTATAAGCTACCATTTGTCACTCCATAACTAGTCCATTTATCTTATAGTTTCCTAAGCCACTTGTCGCCCAATTACCTAAGCATTTTTCACTCAATTATCTAAACCATTTGTCTCTCAATTCTGCTGCCATGTGTCACTTATTTCTACTACCATGTGTCAACTTGTCTTGCCACTTGACTTTTTTCCTAGTCCAAATGTACATATTAATTCATCAATCTCCCAATTGTAACAATTAATACCAAATTACTAATTGTAATCCATCAAACCAAAATTCAAGACATAAACAATACATAATCATATCATAACCATTTTAAACTTTTCAAAACCCAGAATATGTCAATTGACTGCAATTACTATCATTACAACATTTCTAAATCATGATTCATGTGTGTATGTGAATATTATGCATGTAAATGAAATGCATTTCACAAATTCAATGATATTACTCATATGCAATAGTCTAAGGTTCTAAACCTTAGTATGGAAATAGGCTATTAGAAAAAAAGGTTCTTATGGTGATTGATTCCAATGCTAGATAGTTCATTGAATTTTAGTAATGTATCCATTAGTAAAGAGACTAAGTTCATATCTATTTTACATAGTAAAATGAGATCATCTCCAAAGTATAGGTTAGTTAGGGAGACTAACATACACTTTTGATAATACTTGAAGTCGGTGGCATTTAAGAGTTTGTGCTTCAGCATGGAGAAAAAACTTCCATAAAAGTAATAAATAGGTAGGAGGAGAGAGGACCTCCTATCTAGGACCCTTAACACCCCTAAATATCTCATTAGGAGGGCAATCTTAAATGAAGAAGAAGTAATATATGCTCTAATCTTGTTGATGAACATTGGTGGAAATTCCATTTTTTTTTAGTGTTTGTGTGAGATCCCACATTGGTTGGAGAGGGGACCGAAGTACGCCTTATAAGGGTACGGATATCTTTCCCTTATATAAGTGTTTTCTATGGCCTAATGGACCAGATCCCATCGGAACTTTAAGGTTAAATGTGCATGGGTGAGAGTAGTTCTATGATGGGTGACCTCCTGAAAAGGCCTTGGGAAAAGCAAACCGTGAGGGATTGGCTAGGCTAAGGCCCAAAGCGGACAATATCTATAAGCGGGTGATCTGGGATGTTACAGGTGGTATCAGAGCTGGTACCTGAACCATAGTGCTAGCTAGGCTGGACCCTAAAGAGGGCAGGGCCCTAAGAGGGTGGAGAGTGTGAGATCCCACATTGGTTGGAAAGGGGAACGAAATATGCCTTATAAGGGTACGAATACCTCTCCCTTACAAACGCATTTTCCATGGGCTAATGGACCAAATCCAATCGAAACTCTGAGGTTAAATGTGCTTGGGTGAGAGTAGTTCTATGATGGGTGACCTCCTGGGAAGGCCTCGGGAAAAGCAAAACCGTGAGAGCTTAACTGGGCCAAGACCCAAAGCGGACAATATCTGTAAGCGGGTGATCTGGGATATTATAGTTTGTAACAAGAAAGATTAGTTAACATTGTCAAAGTATTTTCGAAGATCAACCATTAGGGGGAAATTTTATGGAGAATCTCTTCTTGTATATCCCTTCATAAACTCCTATACTAGTAATATGTTGTCCCTAATTAGTATATTTCTTAGAAAAGCAACATAGTTCTTACTCTTTAGAGGATTCAATACAATTTTCAATATATTTGCCAATGAATTTGCAATGATCATGTATAGAAAACTTGTATAATCAATTAGCCTAAAATAAATAAAAGAAGAGGGGTTAGAGGATTTAGGAGTCAAACATAGATATGTTTTAATGATCTCTTTTAGTAAATTCCTTCCTTAAAAAATTCATGCACTACTTCTTTGACAACACTTCCTATCTTGGCCTAAATTTTATGATAGAAGTTATTATTAAGTCCATCTAGTCCAGGAGCTTTCATACCATTCATATTAAATAGCACATTATCAAATTTATAGCCTTCCACTGGTTTGATTAAATTAATTGCTTCTTCATTTGAAATTCTAGTAGGGATAAAATACTCTAGCGATTCCAGTATGGAATTAATAGGTATCTTAGTACCTAGTAGGATTTTGTAAAACTTCATAGCTTCCATAACCCTTTATTAGATCAGTGAATTTTGATTTTCCAGAACTTACAAATAATTTTTAAGATCTTTCTTTTCCTCATTCAACAAATGGATATCTCCAAGACTGTTTACTAGTAACTTTTAAATAGAGGATAGTTAATCACTAGCCTTAACTTTTAAATAGAGGATAGTTAATCACTAGCCTTTTAATCTCCACTCTGGTATTAAAACCTTTAAGGGCATTATGATGTTTTAATTCCTACTTGATAGCCTTGAGTTTCTGCAAACACACAAATTGTTTTGGTCCTTTCACAGAGAATTCCATGCCTTTATCTATAACATCTTGAAAACTAACAACATTAATAAGAAAGTTATTAAATCTAAAATGGTGCTTCACAATACCTTAGTGAATAAGTTTTCTATCTTGAAAAAAGTATGATCTAAGAAATTAGGATCTATAAAGTGTGAATTGCTTTTGGGGAAGTGAGTGAGTCAGTCCACATTAACCAAAGCCTTGTTTAATTTCCTCCTTATGAACCATCTTACGGATTGCATATTGCTCCATGTATGTATATCCCTCATATTTGAGGTCAGTTAGTTCCACTTCTAGAGTGTAATTATAAATGTCTTCGCTATAATTCAAAAACTTACGGTTACAATTAGCTTTAGATCTAGAGATAAAGTGACGTTAAAATCCCCACAGACTATCCAAAGGCTTGAGAAACCTTCACTCTTTTTAGAGTGCTCTAGATATTAGTTTTTAAAAAATAGTATTAAAACCATATAAAATGTAGCTAAAAAAAGTATGAATTTTCCATTCTGAAATACACCTTGGTGTGTATTAGTCATTCATTTGCTTCAATTTGTTCCACTTCTAGTATGATCCCAATTTATTCAGATTTTCCTACTTGATTTTAGTTTATAATAAGAAAAATATCAAAGGCTTCTCCCTAAGGAAAAAATCCCTCAAAGCATTCAACTTAGAAGGGTAGTTTAATCCTTTCATATTCCATACAATTATAATCATTTAAAAATTCCTTTACCTTTGGAGCTTTCTTATTGCTCCTATTAGATTTCCTCCTTCGCACATTTTGGAATTGTTCATCCATATTATTTGCTAGCTATTGTAATATCTCATTTTAAATTAGAGTAAAGCATGGAGGATGATTTGTGGCACGTTCTCTTATATCACTTTTGCTACCTCTAAGAGAGGTTATAGAATCCTTAACCTACTCCTTTTCCTTGTATAAGTAATCTCCTTTTCTAGTTGCAGATTTTGAGATTTTTCTTTCTCAACAACCATTGGACTGTCATTTATCTCCTGATTCTCCTCCTAAACCCCATTAGCTTAAAATAATCTACTTTATAAAAAATCTTCCATTAGGTTTCCATACTTTTCTTTGGGTTTTTAAAGAAGGTCTCCATTCGTATGTGACATACACATTGTCTTCCTTCAAAGAGTTTTTAGCACTCAACCTCCTTATTGGTATACTATCTTTCAACTCCTTTAAAATGTCCATATTGATACAAATTCTTGCAAATCCAATGCATCTTCTCTTAGCAGTGTTTTTGTCCATACACAAAGTCTTTCCTAAGTAGCTTTCCAATATGCTCAAACCTTAATTAGTTCAATATTCAAGAGGTATACTATTAATATTTACCCATAATGGAATATTTCTATGCTTGATCTCTTGCAATACCATTCCTGATTGTCATATCTGCAAGAATAAAGGGAGTTGGAAGATGTGCTATGAACCCCCCCCCCCCCCCACCCATAATCTTAAGAGCTTCAGATTTGGAGCTAAAAGTAAATACAATATTGTTTTCTTTAGTTAACAACACCTCCTACAAACCTCTGTTTTCCATTGCCTCTAAGCCCATGCTTGGATAGCTAGAAATGGTGAGGCTTCCCAGTTTCTGGCTCCTTCCTGAATAAATTCTATACTAGGCTTAACTATGGCTCTTCCATTAAACGTTATCAACCGACAACCAATAATGGAGTGAAAAATCAAAGTCTCTCCCCCTACTTGTTTCTAGCTTCTTAGTATGGCGGGGAGCTTTTACTCATATTATTTAAAGGTTGAGTTAATTTTAGAGGAATAGGGTGAGAGGGATAAGATAATTTAGATTTTTCTGATTAACTTGGAAGGGATGAGGGAGAGGATAAAGTGCGGTATTTAGTCAAGTTTGTAGGCTTCGTCTCTTTGAATAGGGAAGTAAGCTATAGGCAGGTATAGGTTCTACAAAAAAAAACATTACTTAAAATGATAATAATTTAGAGTCGGGAAATAAGGAGAGTTGTTAAAACTAAAATATCCCTATTTGAAGGGTTATAGGAAGAAGAGAAGAAATAGCAAAGATGTGAGGGGAAGGGGCATGATTAGATAATGTATTCAATATGGTGAATTGGTAGCTAGATTAAAGTAGTAAAGAGTAAATAGTATTGAGAAGAAACTTAACTAAGCCATAGCCGAAACCAAGTTAGTGAGAGGATGGAGCACTTCTCACTAGCCATATCTAACATGAAATTTTTGCCAGTGGTGAATTTAATCATTTTCACACAATGAGGGTTTCATATAGTACATGAGCCATAATTTTAGTAAATTATAACTTAGCACTATGGAGATGTCTAAAATAAAAATTGATATTATCTTTAATTATATTTGGCCTAATTTCTCTTGGAAAGGATACTGATTTAATTTATAGCCATTTATTAAAGAGTTGAAAGAGTTATGGGAGTTTGGGATAGAGAAATGTGATGCGTCAACTAATCAATCATTTAAGATACATGTAGCCTTATTGTATACAATTAGTGACTCTTTATGATATGCAATGTTTTCTGGATGGAGTATAAAGGGAAAGTTAGCATGCATAATAGTCGCTATGAAACTTGCTCTCAATATTTAAAATATAGTATAAAGATTTGTTATTTCAATCATCATAGATTTTTATATAGAATCATCCTTGAAGGCACTGTAAGAGATCATTCAATGGTGATTTAGAATTGGGAGAATCAACAATTCCTTTGTTAGGATCTTATGTGTTAAAGTTTATTAATAGGTATCATATTGTGTTTGGGAAGACAAATAAACAAAAAAGACCAAGTGATAATCTTTAGAGGAAGAGGTCTATATTTTTTAATTACCTTACTAAAAGCATAATAGGTACCAACATAATATTGATGTGATGCATTGAAAAAAAGGTTTATGATAATGTTCTATGAACTTTGTTGGATATTTTGGGCAAGTCAAAAGACCATCTTAATGGAAGGTTTGATTTGAATAAAATAGGGATCAGAAAAGACTTATAGCCTATTAAAGTAGCGAACTCTTATATGTCACTAGCTCAAACTTGCTTTTACATGACCTTAGAGGAGAAAGGAAACTTTGGTTTAGTTTTGAAGAATGTGAAACTACTGTAAGGTTATGCATCAAATATTAAATGATGAATTAATGTTAGTAAAAGAAAAAATATCTTAATGCAAGGTTTAATTTGAAAGAAATAGGGATTAAAAAAGACCTCTAGCCTTTTAAAGTAGCTGACTCTTATATGTGACTAACTCAAACTTACTTTTACATAACCCTAGAGAAGAAAGGAAACTTTTGTTTAGTTTTAAAGAATGTGAAAATACCATAAGGTTATGCATCAAATATTGCATGATGAGTTGATGTTAGTAAGAGAAAAACATTAGGATACAAAAGTCATGGTGCTCAAATTATTATGCAACACTTACTAAAATTTGTTGTCAGGAAAACAATACCAAAAAAGTTACAGTTTTTTTTAGTAGGTTAGTTGCTTTTTTCAAAAGGTGTGTAGTAAATTCATTAAATCAGGGGATCTTAAGCATCCAGAGAAGATTGTAGAAGTACTATGTCAACTTGAAACAATCTTTCTACCTCGATTCTTTGACATCATAGTTCATTTACCTATTCACTTGCCAAAATAAATTAAATATGTTGGACTAGTGCATTGCCACTCTATGTACTTTGTTGGAGGCATTTAGGTAGGTTAAAAAGACTTATTCATAATAAAAGCCAATAAAAAGGGTCTACAGCCAAAGGATACTTAGGCTAAAGAATGTGTTTTTTTTGTATTATATGCATTGTATGAGGTGAGCAAAAAATATAATAGGAATATAGAAGAAAATGACAATGAAACTACAAATCTTATGGACATATCATCTTCATTTTTTTTTTCCAAAAGTTGGGCATCTTATTAGATGGAAAGGTGTAAGGAAATGTAAAGCAATCAAATTAGACTTAAATACATTACATCATGCTCATCGCTACATTCTATTTAATTTAAATGACAAAGATATTAAGAAGTACCTTAGGTAAGATACACATACTTTATGTATCCATCTCAAAGATCAATTTTTTATTCCCATCAGAATAACTAACATATATCATTCTTTTTGTGGAGCATCTAAAATGGAAATATACAAGTGATAAAAGAAGTCAATAGGCAAGGCATAAGATCATTGCAATGACTTTACTCAGTGGTTTCAACATAAGGTGATATCTTGTAATGACACCCTAATTGTTGGATCCCGTTTCCGAAACCCAGCCTCTTAACAAAAACTATCATACCTGAGCGTGATTCCTTGTAATCTCTTCTTGCTCTGATACCAAACATGTTAGGCCTCGTTTACTAAAAACCGTGTGTGTATTATTGCTTGTTATACAAACTTGAGCATAATCCAAAACAAATCATAAAGCTTAAAGTTATACCTAATCTCAACTCAACCTCAAACATATATAAATTCATATTTTCACTCATCATCATCCATACATAAATCATAATTCATTAACATCAAAAGAATAGAGTTTTACAAGCTCTTATGGCATTCCAA
>JANZLX010000009.1:9962478-9973036 GCA_025531955.1 Erythroxylum orinocense | reverse complement strand
CAAGTGAGGTTACTTATCCTTATCCAGTCATATTGGCATTTTATTGATGATTTGTAATTCGATCTTAAGAGACAAATCTCAAATATGCATAATTCAAATTAGAAAAAACAGAAAAGTAGTTCATACAACTGAAAGTGCCATTAAGGTTGAGAGTGATAAGATACATTCTCAGCCATCAAAATTGTGGAAAATGTCCTTTTCAGATACTCGTATTATTTTCCTGCTGCTGCTTGACTGGTCTTCTAATTGCTGGGAGGCACTCATTTCAAATATATTCTTCTCATGAGGTAACACGTACTGATCCTTCTTGCTCTGTTTTCTTTAATTACTTGAATGCTGGTGCTCTTGTCCCTAAACCAGTATGAACAAGAAAAAGCGAAAGTGGAAAATGTAATCCTGCTCCTCATGAACCATTTAACTAGGAATGCTACGGGAAATCATGAAATCCTGCTAAAGAACCTTCTTAATTGCAGGGGAGCCAATCCAAGGGTTGTCAATGAGGAAGGCAAAATTCATCTTGAGGTTGCAATAGGTTCCAATTTTACTGATAACGAGTTCCTTGCATTATTCTTAACAAAACTAATTTAAGGCGAGCGTCAAGCTGAGACGTTGTTTAGTTAAAACGAAAACATCGACATTTTTGTTTTATTTAACCAACGTCCCTCTTCCTGACTTCTCGCCTAAGCCATGTTGCTTCCCGCTTTTCTTCTTCCATCAACCACACAAGAAATGATAAAACAAAATTCCCAAGTACTTTAGAGTACCTCATCTTCATTGCCCCTCTATCGTCAATTGAATACCTACCCTCAAAGAAACGTCCGCGATCCTTCTCTCGTATTCCTCATCCTCGAACATATCCAAAATGTCCAACTCTATAATGCCAAAAGACAGCTTTATTCAATACAAAATCTCTTCCAAGTTCCGTTTTATGTTATGAAAAGGAAAACTGGGTATTGAGTATAGAATTGAAAAAAAATAACAATAAAATGTACAGGAAGAATAGCGGGATAAACACGCCCTTTTTATACTAAATCTATGCCTGTTCAATTGCCAAAGAAGGAATCAGAGCATGTAAAAGTAGTATGTATATTATCTGTATCGGTACAAGGAATAATGAACTCAGCGACTATAATTGATCGACGAGTCCATAGAAAACAGAGAAAGAGAGAGATGCACAAGCACCCAACGCAAGAAGCAGACGTTCCTTAAATTAAGACAAAAGGAGGATGGAAAGAGTTGAGAGCATCGTCGAAAAAGTAAAGCGGGAAAGCAAAATTAAAAGAAGAAGGGACATTGGCTTGGCTTAAGTGAGAAGCCGAGATGAGCGACGCTGGTTTTAATTAAAACAGATAAAACGTCGACATTTTTGTTGTGGGACAGAATAGGTACAGGCTTAGTGGGACAGATGATCTGAACCTGTCCCAGACTCCCAGCACACTCACGCCACAAACTTCCACGCCCAGCTGCTGCTATCCTCCTTTATTGTGATGAAAATAATCCTCCTCCGTTTGCTGTCGCCGTCCACTTGTGATAAAATATATTCTCTAAAAGTTGTTGCCGCCCCTTTCTTTTTAATGGTCCTCAAAATAAATCTCTCCAGCCTCTTAATACTTTACCGCCACCCACCCTCCTTAGTCACTCTCCAATCCCTAGGTTTTCTTCCTTTCATTAAATGAAGTGAGCCCCCCCTCATAATGGTCTATTTTAAATGAACAAAGTTGGGCCCAATTACATGTCAAAATAAAACTTCAATGGCTATATAACTTGACTTCGTCAACAAAGAGGGCTATGTTATTGAGGCCCAAATCCCAAGGTAATCAAGTCAAAATTCGCAGGTAGTAATCTGCCAGCACTGCGTTACCTTCAACATGGTCATGTTGAAGTCTTCAGTTCCAGATTAGCCAATTTCACTCCAAATTGCATCACTTTGGTATTTCATCACTTAGAACATACAAAGACACGAATTACCATAGAAACACAAGCAAAACATCACAAAAGCCTACTAAATGAACATAGAACACAAAGAATTAACATGACAAAATGCAAGTTATCAATTATAATTTTTAGTCTACATATATTATTATAAGAAAATATACTTAAAACTTAAAATTAAGCATTTTATCTTTATTTAATAATAATTAAATAATTTCATTATATTTTATATAATTATTTTAAAAAAGATATTAACTTATAAGACGAATTTAAAAATAAAAACTTTAAAATAGGTTGAGTTCAAACCTAAAAAAGATATTTATTTTTGGATTGAATGAATATAAATTTAATACTTTTAAAAAATAATTTGTTTTCTTATTGATTTTTTATGAAAAACACATACTTTCTATCAAATATTTTTGATAAAAGCACATCCTATTGAGAAAATAATTTCATAATATATTTAATTTCTCAATAGACTATTAAAAAGAATAATTTGTTTTGCTTGTCCATCATTTATGAAAAATATAAACTTTTTCATCAATTATTTTCCACAGCCTAGATCAAGTCAATTATAATAAGCAGAAAGGACATTGGCCCTTTCATCTTTCAAAGTTAATTTTCTTTAGACATTTGAAGTCATAAAAATTTAAAAATCAAATTTAAGTTTCATAAAAATTCAGTAACACTTAAACCTAACAATATTCAAAAAGTCACGTAACATATTGTAATTAACAATTCATTGTCCAAAATTTTAATATTTTATTATAAATTATAATTTTTATTTTGCATGCATTATTACAAAAAAATATAATAAAAATTATGAATGTTATTTTTATTTATTAATAATTAAAGACTTTAATTATACTTTATATATTTATTTTCAAAAGATATTCAATTATAAGATGAAATTGAATTTAAAATTTAAAAATAAGGTCGAGTTTAAAGTTAAGAATTGAATTGAATTAAATATAAATCCAAAAACTATTTGAAAAGAATAATTTGATTTGATTATTGAATTGTGATAAAAAATACAATTTCTTCATCAGTTAATTTTGATACCTTAGGTCAAGTCAACTATGGGAAGTAGCGAGGACCTGGCACCTTCCTTTTTCGGTGGCTATAGATTTTTTCATACTGTCGGAGGGGGGAAACTTCACACTTACAACTTTTTTTTTTTTTTGACATTACACTTACAATTTTTTATTCTCTCTATTTTACTGGCTTTCTCTATTTTGTTTGGTTTCTTACCACTAATTTTTACTATTTAGCTGTCAATATAGTCTTTTAAAAAATTTATAAAATATCCTCTGAAGCACATAATTAATCGGTGGTAGGAAGGGCCACCACTTCGCCGGTTCCTCTTACCTCACGAAAATTCTACACAGGAACTTTCTGACGGAAGAAAATTTTATCAAAGACTAGTATTTTCTCCGGTAAGTCAACCCTTAATTTGGCAAGGATTTCCAACGATAAGGTCAACAGGCTGAGTGGCTGCAAATTTCCCACTTTGTACGATCTTTGAACGCAAACATAATAAAAGAAGAATATTCATAACTTCAATCTTGGCAAATTAGAAAGAAAGAAACTGAAAAAAGAAAGAGCTTCTTCACAGTTTAAGCCAAATGAATCTTCATACTGCCATTCTCTCTTCGTTTGCAAGTCTGCAAGTGATCCTTTTCCTATCTTCCAACTTTCAATGCTGTCTGGCAAATTCTTTAGGGAATAAAACTGACAGGATTGCCTTGCTACAATTCAGGAGTGGAATATCCAACGATCCTTTTGGTATCTTTAACTCCTGGAATGATTCCTATTCCTTCTGCAACTGGTATGGAATCACATGCGGTCGTCGACATCAACGAGTCACCTCCTTGAACATAACGGGGCAGAGTTTGGTTGGAACTATATCACCATACATTGGAAATCTAAGTTTTCTCAGGGTTCTGAACCTGAGTAACAACAGTTTTACCGGTGAGATTCCACGACAAGTTGGCAACTTGTTTCGGTTGAGATACTTTGTTCTCGACAGGAACTTCTTAGGGGGGCATATTCCAACCAACTTGACTCATTGTACCAAGCTTGTCAGAATATCTTTTGCTACTAACCACCTCGTTGGAAAAATCCCTGAAGGTATTAGTTCTCTTGTGGAGTTAAAGGGTGTGATCCTTCGTCGAAACAACTTGACAGGAATGTTACCGTCTTCTCTTGGCAATCTCACATTGCTCCAGCTATTTGCAGCAGGAGGAAACAACTTGGTGGGGGAGATTCCTATTGAAATGGGCGAATTAACAAGGCTAGAAAATTTTGCTATTTCAGATAATAGTATTTCTGGTACAATTCCTGAGGCTTTTTTCAATAATTCACGGCTTCAATCATTTTTTGTCAGTATGAATCGAATTCGTGGGGTTATACCATACAACATTGGCCTCTATCTCCCCAGTCTCAGACGGTTTGGTATAGCCGGAAATAGATTCTCTGGATCAATCCCGAACTCGTTAGGCAATGCTTCTAAGCTGGAGGTCATTGACATTGGCAGCAACAACATTGTTGGACAAGTTCCAGTCACCTTCCGAAATCTGAAAACTCTTCAATTTCTAAGCCTCAGAGAAAATAGACTAGGAAGTAGATCAGCAAATGACATGATTTTTTTGGCATCGTTGAAGAACTGTACCAATCTGGACACTTTGTACCTGTCTTTTAATAACTTTGGAGGGGTTTTACCTGCATCACTTGCCAATTTGTCTCAGGTAAGTTTTTTAACCCTTCGAGACAATTATTTTACTGGAAGTATTCCTGCAGGATTAAACAAACTAGTCAGCCTAGCTGGTTTAACTATCGCAAACAACCTTTTAACTGGTTCCATACCCTCTGAACTTGGAATGTTATCCAACTTGCAAGGATTATTTTTAGACAACAACAGGTTGTCTGGTCAAGTTCCATCTTCCATAGGCAACCTCACTCATTTGTTTGCCCTATTCTTGGATGGAAATAATTTTGAAGGAAGCTTTCCTTCAAGTATTGGAAGCTGCCAATCTTTAGGTGAACTCGATGCTTCTAAAAATAAGTTCAGTGGAACCATACCCAAAGAGATATTAGGCCTATCATCTTGTAATCGGCTCAACTTGTCAGGAAACTCCTTTACTGGAAATCTACCAACAGAAGTTGGAAATTTAAAGCAATTGAACACATTGGATATCTCTGCAAACAATTTGTCCGGTGAAATTCCAACAACCATAGGAAAGTGCGTTAGTTTGGAAGCTCTTTACATGCAAACAAATTTCTTCCAAGGTTCTATTCCTTCATCTTTTGCTTCTCTAAAAGGCATTCAAGTGTTAGACTTATCACGAAACAACTTAACAGGAGAAATTCCCCAAGATCTACAGAAATTGCAATTTTTAAGTTATGTAAACCTTTCTTTCAATGATCTTAATGGAGAGGTTCCAACTAGAGGGGTCTTTAAAAAAGCAAGTGCAGTATCACTGATTGGAAATAGAAAGCTTTGTGACGGTGTTCCTGAACTTTTTCTGCCAAAATGTCCAACCAAAACAACAAGAAAGCCCCTTGCTTTCAAGCTATCAATCATCATTGGTTGCGCAGTTGTAATTGCCTTCTTGACGTCGATCTTCTCACATTGTTTATGGAGGAGAAAATTTAACAAGAAGTCACCTTTTGAAACACAATCTGTTGGGAAATTGCTAAATATTTCTTATAAAGATCTTCATCAAGCAACTAATAGATTCTCTGCAAGCAATTTGATAGGATCAGGTAGTTTCAGCTCTGTTTATAAGGGGTTTCTAGATCAACTGCAAAAACAGGTGGCTGTTAAAGTCTTAAACCTTCAAAACATGGGAGCTTCCAAGAGTTTTCTTGTAGAATGCAAAACCTTGGGAAACATTCGACATCGGAATCTTGTGACGATCCTAACATATTGCTCTAGTCTGGATTACAAGGGTAATGAGTTTATGGCACTAGTCTATCAATTCATGGAAAATGGGAGCCTGGAAAATTGGTTACATTCAAATATTGATAAAAGAGACGCAATGAAGAATTTCAACCTTCTTCAAAGACTAAATATTGCGATTGATCTGTCATCTGCGTTACATTATCTCCATGACCAATGTGAAAATTCAATAATTCATTGTGACCTCAAGCCCAGCAATGTTCTTTTAGATAGTGATATGATTGCTCATATAAGCGATTTTGGTTTGGCAAAAATTATCTCAGCTATTGGCAACTTATCACAAAGCAAAATCAGCTCTACAGGAATAAAAGGAACTATTGGCTATGTTCCTCCAGGTACCAACTTCTTTTACTTTATAATAAAAACAAAAAATTAAATGGCAGTAAACATTTCTATATTCAATTATCATTTTTGTTCATCATTTTAGATAAAGAAGGAATAGGAAGATCACCTAATCTGTGGTAAATGACCATTACATTATTTCATAAATTGCAGAATATGGAATGGGTGGTGAGGCATCAAAAGAGGGAGATGTGTACAGTTATGGCATCTTGATGTTAGAAATGTTTTCAGGAAGAAGACCAATTGATGAAATGTTTAAAGATGGATTAAATCTTCGAGACTTTATTGGCATTGCTATGTCACAAAGACTAGAGCATGCAATAGACCCAATTCTTATAGAAGCAGAAACTGCAGGAGAAGCAACCTCTAGAGGAGGTGATAACAATGTAATGGAGGGTGATATTGAAGAACCTAAAATCAATCTAAAACCAAAGGTGCAGAAATGCTTGTTAGCGGTGTTTGAAATTGGAGTTATTTGCTCAGCAGAATTGCCTAAAGATCGAATGAATATGGGGGATGTCAACAGAAAATTACGTTCGATCAAAAATGCTTTTCTACGCAGTTAGGCCTCTTGATACTGATCAAGAATCAGATATCAAGTAACGATTTACTTAAATTTTCAACTTTTAAATTTGTATGTATGAACTAAAAGTTTGATTATCCAAAGGGTTTGTACTTTCAATGCTCTCTGTTACATAAAAATTTTCTTTTATTCATGTATCATTTCAATTCAGGATCATGATTGATATCTAAAAACTATAAGAGTGATTGTTTCTTTTTCCCTTAACATGTTCAAAAATTTTAACATGGGCACATTATTTAAAGCTGCAAAAGTAAGAAAAGAGGATGTTTAAGGGCATTTTTTGTGTAGAAGTGGCTACTCATCGCCCATATGCTTAGTATCAAATGTGAGCCCCGCCACCACCCCAATTTCCTTTCAATTTTGTTCATTCAACTTCTCTCTTTCTTTTGCAACAACGCAAAATGGCTGCAAGTTAAAACTTGGCTAATGAGACTGATCAACTTGCTTTGCTGAAATAAAAAGAATTTATTTGGAGCAATATCACCTTACATTGGCCGAATGAGTTTACCTAGGTCATTTGATATCCATGGAGTTGGTAAGTTATTTAGACTTCAGAGCCCAACTTTCCAAATCTTTCAGACAAACCTGGGTCACTTGATCTCCAAGGAGTTGGTAAGTTATTTAGACTTCAGAGCCCAACTTTCCAAATCTTTCAAACACTACACGTCTCACTTTCCAAATCAAAGGCAATTCAGTTTTAGTGGAAACAAATTTTCAGGGTCTATACCAGCATCATTATCTAAGGGTTCTTTACTACAGATGTAACACTCTAAAGGACACTTGTCCTGCGAGAAAGCAATACATGGCCACTTGCCTTGAAGGAAGCAATATAAGGCCACGTTTTGCACAAAACTAAGCCACCTAATGGACACGTTTCCTTTCCTTAAGCTGTTTCATCCCTTTATATAATATGCAAACAACACTTGGTCGTTATTTTGCTTTCAAAGGTCCAAACGTGAAGCATAAGTATTTTCTTGTTTCTGGAGTCTCGACCAGGTGAAGATTTAAGCGTGTAATGCTTATTTGCTTTGATTTCGACGTTAAGTCTGTCTGACTCATAGCATTGTATACTTATTTAGGTTCTAATGACAAGTTACATAGTAGATTAGAGCCATCGAAATAACCTACCCTTATATTTGTGTATTGCATGTTTGTGTGTTAGCTGTAAAATTATGTTTATTGATTCGTAAGATGTGTTCTTTGCATATTTAATGTGATGTTTGTATACAATATACAATGGATAGCCAAATATGTGTATTTGTGAAAGATACGAGTCTAAGAAGGCAAGTAACTAAGAAATGATAAAATAATACGTGATGACGGTACTGATATCTATTACAAGTTTTATGACTGATACTGTTTGATAAATTGAGAAATGTGACATTCGTACATGGTTTTGTGTTAGATGGCATGTGACATTTATATGCTTCAGTTGTAAGACTGATATATGATAGACTGAGATAAAGCATTATAATGAATTAATGGCTTGTCTATGATAGGCTATGTTCGATGGTCTTTGAAATTGCTGAGTTGTTGAGTTACGAACGAGATGTGACTAGGTACCTGTCTACAGAGTAGGTGCTGAGATATTCTAAATTTCAGGGATATCCTATGCTGATGACTAGGTACTGGAGTGGTACTGAAATCATCCTGAGTCTTGGAGATATCATTTGTCAATGGCTAGGTACCGTAGTAGTACCTAGGCACCAGATGTGATTGCGTGAGACGGGTACCCTGTGTCGATATTGAAATTTGTGATTTTATTTCCACATAGTGATGAGATATTAAGGATGAGATGAGCCTGTAGATTATTGGATGTAGGCCTACTAGGTTTAGCAGACCCCAAAACAAGATAAGAAAATGGTAATGAAAAGATAACTAAGAATAATCATAATATTATAGATGTTTTATTATTTATTCTTTTACATGCTTGTCTAGTTTATGCATGTTCTATTAGTGGATAGTTCATCATCTACGACCATATCTTCCTATAGTTATATATAAGGGTACGGTTAGGTGACCTTTACTGAGTAGACAGTTCATCCCTTACTACTATGTTTTCAGGTGATCGAGTGAGTGCTGATAACCTCAATGTTCGAGACTGATATTGTGGAAACTAGGTAAGCCCAGCAACGTAGATGTGTATATTTGTTTGGTCTTTGACTTTTTGTGTATATATACTGTGGCGTGTTATATTTTGGGTTGTACAGATAGACTTTTGAGACTACTGGTTACTGTTTATAGCTTTAATAAAGTTTATGTTCCATAATTGAGGTTTGTGAGATATTATGACCTTAATGATGGAATGGAAGATAGGAAGTGCTACATTTAGTGGTATCAGAGCGAGTATGCATTTTTAGGGATGAAATTAAGTGATGAGGACACACTGCTAATATGTTTTTATCTTATTCGTAGGATAGTTTCAGGAGATAGTATTGCTGGCTTAAAGTCAACTGGGTAATCGTTTTTGTGCTTCAAATGCACCTGATCAAAGGGATGTCGGAGCAGATCGAGTAGGAGCTAAAACTCCAGCTCCTACTCGATCAGGTGACACAGTTATTCCATATGGTGCAGTAGGTGGTGGCTACAACTCCAGCTCGAGGAGATTCGGGAGTGGACCTTAACTATGAGCGGATTTGGAGGATGGGTGCAGTGGAATTTTGAGGTACTATAGATCCTGAGGAGGCCAAGGCATGGTGAGAGCAGATAAAGTTGATTTTGGATTGTTTTAAGTGTACTCAACAGAGGAGACTGCAATATATGATGTTCTTATTCCAGGGCAACACACTGACTTGGTGGAAGTCAGTGAAGAGATCATACGAGCAGAGAGCTTTGACTTGGTAGGAGCTTCAGAGAGAATTCAATGATAAGTATACTCCACTGATCTACAAAGACAGGAAGGCGATGGAGTTCATGAGTTTGGTTCAGACACAGAATATGATGACGGTAGCTAATTATGAGGCTTGTTTTGCAGCTCTGTCCAAGTATGCATTAGACACTGTGGCAACTTCTCGGGACAGGTGTCCCATTTGAGCAGGTTTAAGGACAGAGATTTGGATGGGTTTGGGACCTGCTACTGCAGATTTCAAGGAGTTACTAGTGACTACACTGGAAGTGGAGAATGCAATAAAGCAGGGTAGCAAGAGAGGAGACCTTAGGAGGTGGCTAGAGAGCCATGTTGGAGAGGGGAGTTGGTCTGTTAGGAGGGGAAATTTGAGCTAGTCATTCCTGGTTTGATGGTGTAGGAGAGTTGGTGGTACTTTAAGCAAGAGTGGTAATTTCATTAGGTCTGGTAGAGATCAGAGAGTTGGCATGGATTCAGACTAGTATAGCACAATTAGTGCACCATTAATCAGGTCAGACAGAGGGGTTAGTCAAAGATTAAGAGGATCTTTTGGTAGAGGAGCTAGAGAGGCATATAGATGTGCTACTTATGGGAGAGTTCATGAAGGACAGTGTTGGGGACCTTCACCTTTGAGTCAGGCATGTTATATTTGTAAACAGTTGGGACATTTTCAAAGAAACTGTCCGATAGTGGGGAGGTGTTCAGGAGGTAGTGCCTAGTCAAAGCGGTGCATCTGGTTCAAGCAGAGGTTCTGGTAGAGTTGGTGGTAGGAGTGGTGGCAGAGGTTGTTAGAGTAGTGCCCTAAAGGCAATCGCCTTCAGCGCATTTTGTACAGACTTTATGAATAAATAAAGAAAGGCATCTTTCATTAATTTGGTGTTCATTGTTTATGAAT
>JANZLX010000009.1:9951768-9962378 GCA_025531955.1 Erythroxylum orinocense | reverse complement strand
CTTGAGCTATAGAGCTCCAATTGAGGTGATTCTTGAACCATTAGATTTCTAAGACACATATCTATCTCTACATGAAATATTATGTCATTGGAGTTAAATTGAGAAAGTTTGCATTAGAGCTAATGAGAGGTCGGATAGGAGAGCATGTTTTAGGTTTGAGCTCATTGTGGTATTTGGATGATATCTCGAGCTATGGAACTCCGATTTAGGTGATCTTTCACCAAATTAAACAAAAGACTTAGGACTATGATTTGTATGAAGAAGTTAAATGAAAGTTTTTAATTTAAATGATCCCATGTTCTATTCGCAAACAGAGGAATTGATATCCAACATAGTGACTGTGATGTATGAGTACACCATGGAGTAGCTTATGAGTAATTCGGAAAAAAAAAGTAACGAACATGAATTGATAATGTCTTTTAAGGTTCAATGAAAGAACCTTTCGGGGGTCGTAGTCATGTTCGAGGTGTTGTGTTTCGCATTAGAGTTGGGTCCCGGAATTAAGGTCCAACAGTTCTACCCAAAACTCGAGTTGAAGGTGGGGCGGAATCAAATTACTTAAGTCCATCACGCATCCGCTAGTTAGCGAACGTTCAAAGAACCATTAAGCGCTCCTGCGCATTTCTGCGGGTAGGGGAAGTCGAACTCACGACGTTCATTAACTATGATTTAAGTATATTGAAATAATAGGATGAAAAAATATTAAGTCATATAAACTATATAATAATTAACAATAAATATTAACACAGTAACATATACACCAAATATTAATATCTACAACTTAATAAAGTAACTATATTTTCATAAATTAAACAATTAATTATATACCAATAATTATTAACACTAATTGAATCAATTAATTATATTCTAATAATCCACTGAAGAGCAGATGAGAGCTGACGACAACGATTTCTATTAAGATCTTCCAAAAGAGCAACCCTATGATAGGGTTTTAATATATTATATATATATATATATATATTATAGATGACGACAACAAAGAGTAACCTCTGATAAGGTTTTAATATATTATATATATTATAGATGACGATAACGTTGCTCTTCTAAGGTTTTGAATTACAAAGATATAATTACAAAGAATTACAAAGATAATAATTCCATATATAACAGTTGTAACTTTACAAATGACGACAACGTTGCTTTTACGACAACTTATAGGGTTTTGATATATTATATTATATTATATATTAAAAATAAAAAATTATTTAATTTTTAAAAACTTGCACTGGGCCCCGCATATCTCCGTCCATGGGTAAGAGCAATGACATCTCTTACCCAGCTACACTGTGCCATTAATTATACTAAAACTATACTCATCTATTTTTCTGTAGGTTAACCTATTACTAAACACCCTTTGAATGCATTATATTTTGTAAAAGATTATGAAAGGTTTCACCCTAGTACTAAGAAGATCACGTAACTCTTCTTCGAGCACCTCATTCAACTCCCTCTATTTAAACCACAATTCATTGATAACATGCTCCTTTCAGTCATTCACGGGTGAATTAGGGTCAATTTAGATGCCAACATGAATAAATTAACATTAAAACCAATAAAGGAAGCTTATAGAAAATATACCATATCATATCATAAATTAAATCAAATCAATCCATATAGAAAATAACCATTAGGGTTTTTCCTATTTAAACATAGGAAAGGCATTCAGTTGTAAAACATATTCGAATTATTGAAATCAAAAAATAAAAATAAAAATAGAGAAGTTCGGTATAAATAAATCTAAACGAATTCATAATTTCTATTCAAGATCTTAATTCTCTAGCAAAAGCAAGCTAAAATTGGTCACCTAAAGGTTGGAGAAGCTTTCTAATGGCTAACCATAGCATTTGGAGAGAAAAGATGTTTTTAAGAGGTATTTTCATCAAAAGAAGACTCAAGTCTAATAAAAGTTGGAGTTTCCACTTAAATACATTTTGCTTTGCCTAGGACATGGTCTACTTAATGTTCATCACCTTTATATGAGAAATTTGTTCCCTTAATAAATACTTTGTTTCTTAAGGATTGAATTCAAGAGATATTTGATTCAATGAAACTCACCAATAACTGGTAACTCCTTTCGCCACTACAAGTTTTCCAAGTGATGTTTTAGATGAACAATGCAAGTTTTCATGTCTTGATTCCAACCTTTTCTGCCATTGTTAGAAATTTGTTGTTCCTCATCAACAAGTTTTCACATTTGAACTGATGCAACCTCTTATGAATAGGTAAATGATCCAAAATAGAGCATTTAAGGCTAATCACAATTGCATTACAATATTGTTCAACCAAAAGCTCACACCTAGATGACCTTCTTACACCTATATTTCTATTCTCTAACCCCATTCTCATTTCATTTGGTATCTCACTAATCCTAAGTCAACTAGCCCCACTTCCTCCATAACTTTTAGAAACCCTTTTATGATCCAATTTAAATGCTCATTTTTTACCATTTTCTTATTTTAGTGTAAAATTTCATTAAAATCCCTATATAACACCATAAAAGGGATGATTCTATTAAAATACAATTAAAAAGATTCTAAGAATTTTGCCTCTTCCCTTTATTAAATTCCTCGTAATATCGTATAAATCTCTATTTAGCACCATCCTTAAACTCCAACTCAATATCAATAAAAAAATTGAGTAATCCTAATACTTTTTTATTTATTATTCCACATAATAGCTAACTATGGACTTGCTATTAACCACAAACAACCCTTCAAATCTTAGAGATCTTTCTCATGCCACAAACAACACATCAAATTTTAGAGATTTTCATGCCCCTATTTCATCATTATGTTATCCCTCAGCCACTTAACCCCTATGTTTGCATATATCTAACAAGCAGGAGCTCACAAATATTTATTATATCATTGAATTGCTACCAATTCTAGTTGGTCTAGGAGGAAATGATATAACTTTTCTAAATGGCCAAGAAAATAGTAAATGAAGCATAATATTTCCAAGATTCATATTTGAACTATAGATCTACTAAATCTAGTTACACACCTTCCTGTTTCTTGATTTTAATGAAGCTCAATTATTTTTTTAGCCAACCTTTCACTTATAAAACCTACAAGAAATTTATAAACTTGTATTTAAAAATTCACTCTATTGTAGCTCCATATTAGTTAGTTGTTCAACATACCCCGATCATCTTAGAATTAATTAGTGGTTATCAAAGGTTTAAGGCCCGCCCTGCATTGTATAACATCAACATCATGGAAAAACTAAAATAAATGATATTGTGAGCCAGCTTCCTCCATTGAAACGACCTCTTTAACTTAAACTCCTCATAAGGGGTGTAAAATTGCATAAAAAATTTCTCTCATAGCTGAAAAATTCACCAATTCATCAATGAGAAATTGACTAATACAAATATGAGTCACATTTCAAAAGAAGGAGTTGTATAGACTAGGCCCAGATGTACAACAAAGAAACTTACAAAAGCTAAGACCTTTATGACATTCCTAAGCTTACATATCTATATAAGGGAATATTATTTAGTTGATACAAGATACTAAAATTTTATAATTATGCCAAGTGGCTCTTGATCTTTAAATCATGGAAATTATTTGTATTGAAGGTCTTTATAATTACAAAATGAATATTAAACAAGTAAGCAAATTATCAAATGTTTTATCTCTTGCTCTCTTTATAACACCCCCTATGCAGAATCTACAACCACCCACATACATGGCAACCCAATTCTAGTACAAATAGTCATGGCATACATTTCTATTCATTTATAGGGACTGTCATCACACATTTTTTATTTAATGTTACACATATACATACTACAAAATTTCAAATCATTTAAAATTATCATTGAAAAGTAGTATTACATCTTTATATTTACATGATAATGCAAAAACAAAATATACAATTTCCTTTATGCCTTTACATATACAATCATCTTAAACCAAAAGACACATACAAAGATACTTTTGCTCCTAGTTATTGACCTTGGTCCCTACAAATGATCCCTATTCCATACTCCTATTACTTGAATCTACACAGATTAACACCGGCGTTAAGCTTGAAAGCTTAGTGGGGCAAAACTTAATTTGGATGACCACTCACAGTAGTCAACCTCTAAGCGCATTCACTCAAAAATATCGCAACTCACATAACATAAATTCACATTCATAAACCGAACATTGATATTTAACGCTCATGTAAACAATGACAGCATACTTAAGCAAAGCACATAATGTAAATATGCTTCAACATGTTACTCATATATAGTAAATTTACATTTATAAGCCAAACATTGATACTCAACGCACATTGATGCACATTACCAATACAATTGCACATTATTACAATTCCTTATTATAATCAATGTAAATGCTCATCAATACCAGTTATTCATGTTGTCATGTTTTGATTCTTATTTATGACTGTTAAATTTTGTTTTTGTGTTAAGCCTGCACATTTTCTACAGGTGTGGGTAATGGGTATTGTTGATATTCGAAGATATCAAACTATAGATACCCAAAGGTATCGAACTGTGGATACTTGAAGGTATCAAACTGTGGACACCGGTGGTATCAAACTGTAGCAGATAAACTATAACCCTATAGGCATGCCTATCTATCCATAACCAAGACAATAGAGCAGACATTATAACATTTCCTTTAACCATTTGTAAATTTCACAATTCATATATTAACAAATCATATGATATACATTTCAAGTCATAAAATATGTATTTGCATTCATACATGCAAGTCATGGATCAACACCATTAGAAGGGTATCAAAATCACACCTGTATAATCATACGATAAACATATGAGTAATAAATATGTATACAAATCATTTATGTACAGGTAAATTTTCTTTGGAATGCATTATGCTCAATCTTATATTCCAGTGTTCAGTCTCCCAATTCACATATGGTAAGTCCTATTTCATTTATTTCTTAAGTGTTTGAAATTTTTTCATATATATTAAAAAGGTTCCGATAAGATGTGGTAAAAATCATAAACAAAAACAATGTCACGGTCATGAAAAACACTTTCTATGTTCATACCACTACTTGTTTCTTCATATTCACATAGAAAGTTAGAACTAGGTTTCTAGGTCTTTCAAACATTTGTCCCTTTATGTCTCTCATTTCTATCATTAACAATCAGGTCATTTTGACTCCTAACTTATGAGATATAGAACAAATATCATAAGTTACTCCAAAACAAGGGCCATATCAGGTCACTATTTTTAATCTCAATTTGCAAGGTCATAAAGCCATAATTAAGTCAGAGTCCCTTATAGAGATGTTTAGCTCTATGTCTTAGGTTTCATATGCAATTAAACTCACACAATTTGGCTATCTATAGGCTAAGTTATGACTCAAACAATGTGATTGACTAAAAAAAAATCCTAGATAGAATTTCACTACACTATACTCTCTTATCATATACAACCGAGTTCATGCAAAGTAACACCAAAATAACACCAACATTCATCCTAACAACCATTCCATATCAAATGAATCTTGATAACCATTTAAACATACACACAAAGAGGAATTAAACTAATTGTAGTCCCAAATCTTAAAATTGGCCAAGTATTTCTCCTAATGCCTTTCCTTTCCTTCCTTTTTGGCTTTGCTTGGCTTACCAACTAGAAACACCACAAATACACATCTCAATCCCACTTCCAACCTTATAATTTCAGTTTTTCATAAGCAAAACAAGAAAGATGAAGATGAGAAGACAAACCATAAACTTTCACCTTAATTTTCAACTAGGATTAGCTTGATTCCTTATGCAAAAATGGTGTGATTAAGGTGATGGAATGGAAAGGAGATGAGAAGAGAAAATTCTGCCCTACATACACATCCTCTCCCCTCTCTTCTATTCCCTTAATGAATTCTCTAGTCTTATACACATTTTTCATCCCATTAGACCATATGTTACAATCCTATGAGACCATATGTTACAATCCTATCGAATCATGTGTTACAATCCTATGGGACCATATGTTACAATCCTATTGGACCATGTGTTATAATTCGATTAGACACACACATGCTTTAATCCTATTAGTCCATGAGTTAACTTTAGAAAAATTATATATTGGTCCTTTTTCTTCCTTTAATTCCCACATTGGCTTATGATCTTATTAATTAATTTCATTCCCCTATGTCTTAATTTTCTAATGGCATAAATTTCATGCAATTTAGTTAATTATTCAGAGAGTTATACCCAAAACACTACAGGCTGTTTGAAAACAAGGACAACAACTACAACTCAAATTTAAACCAGAATTCAAAAATCTTAGAGGAAAAATCAAATTTCGATTCCTTCATACAAGTTTTAGATCTATGTCTCTAATTTAATCTCCAATTAGAATTATCCAATTTGGAGGTCTACATACCAAGATATGGACAAATTATAGATGTCTATTTAGTGGAACATATCCATCCAACGAGGTACCCATTCAAAATCAACTAACTTTAGCCTTATCATGCAAGAGCAAGACAAAAAAACACCCAATTGTAACCACTAACATCTCATAAGCAAATAGGATACTTTCTTTACCAATTCCCCTCTCTTCAGGTTCATAATCCAGGCAAACATATCAAAGTTTCCACACATACTTCACATCTAAGTACATATGTCCATGCCGACATGAACAAATTACCCATTTACCCATGTCTTTTACATTAAGTATCATTTTGTCTCTTAATATACTTAGATGCACTAAATTCATTATGTTCACTTTTTTATACACCTTAGACATGCTATAATACTTCCAAGGTATATGTTGGGGCCTTACACTCTTTCTCATTCTAGAGTTATTGAATCCTTCTCAAATCAGGGTTTATTGTGCCAAGGTTCCTAACATTGGTGCTTTCATCTTTCCTTATGCCTCCTAAGTAAAAAGATTACAACTCTCATTGAGCAGATTGCTAGTCGGGTTGTCAAAGCCCACAAAATAATTATGAATATCCAAAATTTTTGTAGTAATCGTGGAACCAGGTTGAATCCATAGAGAACTAAACCTTAGTTTCTTAATTTCAATTAATAAAAGTAAATGATGGGTTTTTTTTATTAAATAACTTATTAACTAAAATTAATTCAAAAACAAATTAAGTCAACTGAATTTAAATATGAGAAAGTCAAGATTACCAAAATTCGATTCAATGGAAAGATTTCATCTAATTGTAACATTGACCATTGGTTCAAAAACAATATTTGCACGATTCAAGCATTTAGTCTGAAACATATTAGGATAGCTATAATACGTCTCAAATTTTTCTAAATTAATTAATTCAAACCCAGCATCCAAACCAAAACTTATCATCTATTGACTGGGTTTGATAACATTCTATATCAAATAAATGATAACAATGAGCTTCGTGAAAAGACTAAACCCTAAATTAAGTAATCGAGATAGTTACAACTATTCAATTTAGTTTTCTTGTTTATCATAAGTTAAATATGCAATTCCATAAATAACCTATTTGCTACTTGTACGATTCATTCATGACAATTACAGATCATTGAATTCCTGGATAGCGATAGAATAATCAATATTAAATTAAATTGTCATATTAATCAAATATTAATCATTCATGAAATATTAGAACTCAAAACAAGAAATAGTTGAATAAAAATGTGAATAAAAGGTTTAGAATACAAAACCTCACAAAGTTACAACTAGAATATCAAATCCCCTTGAATCAGAACAAATGAGTTTAGCCACACATGACTTTTATTCCAATAACAAAAATAGAAGAAAGATAAAGAATTACAAAAACTGTAAGAAGAGAGATCCCCTTTCTATTGTGAGGAACGTCCCTTTATAGGGGTCTTGAAATATGTTTTGGTGCCTATTCATATGATAATCATATATTTTCTTTACTTAACTACGTAAAACAGTATCAGTGTAAGATTAATAAGTCAAATTTGAAAAACTCTACAACTTTTTTATTGGTCTCTCTCCTAAATTAGTTCTCGATTGCTTTATCATATAAATCAAAATTGAAATTTAGAAATAACTTACAGTACTCAAACCCCATTTTATTTAACAGGAAATAGGCTTAGCAAAATTGCAGGAATTAAATTTTCAAGATATTTATTCCTCATCTTTACGACTTCTTCTACCCCTAACCATAAACCATTTCTCCATATCCCATCCATTTCTCCATATCCCATATCCCATATCCTATATCACGGACCCAGATATCCTATAAAACTTCTTTCACCAAGTGAAATGTAGGAAAATGCAATTTTAAGGCCTCTATTATAACCGTGATGAAAACTCTCATCGAAGCTACAAATGTAAAACCAAACAATTCTTGCTTTTCTTTACTAATGAGCTTAATGTACCTAACCCATATGACAATTGTCTAGTATTACCACCTCTAACCCTCCCCTAGTAAAAACAATCCTTTTTTTTATCCTTATTGACTCAGGAAGTACTCATAATATTATCCAACCTAGGGTTCTTTAGTTTTTCAATCCCATCCACCCCCTCTTTCTCTATTATTGTGAGTAATGGTGAATATCTAAGTTATATAGGCTATTATATTGATGTTTCCATCACTCTCCAAAAACACATTTTTAATATTCCTTTTCTCATATTATCAATACATAATGTTGATGTATTACTTGGCATTCAATGGCTAAGCACCTTAGGCACTATTTTATCAGATTTTCCATTCTAAACATTACCTTTTATCATAACGGTTCTTCAATTTAATTTATTAAGGAATCTGCCCATTTATGTCTCATAATTAGCTTAATTCAAACAGTACACATTAATGACAAATCCTTTTATCTTTCACTGGCTTATTTTCCCAGTCACTCCACACTTTTTACTTTAGTGCCTGTTGAGCCCTTTATTTCTTCTTTTCATCATAGTATACAAGCTTTTTTATTACTATATTCTGAAGTATTCCATATCCATTATGTTTTACCCTTTGCTACTCATTTGATTAAAATTTCACTTTTTACCTAGTTTTATTCCAGTGAATGTAAAACCCTACCATTGTCCTCATTTTCTAAAAGAAATCATGATTAAGCTAATCTCTGACATGTTAAAAGATTGTGTTATGTAACCTAGTTAGAGCCCATTCTCTTCTCCAATGTCATTGATTAGAAAAAGCAAATGATGGAACATGAAAATTTTGACTCAATCAAGCCATCCCATCACATTTTTTAATAAGAAGCTTACACCTCAACTGAAGGTTGCATCTACCTAGTCAAAAGGAATGTATGCAATTACTGAAGGAATAAAAAGATGGGAGGCAATATTTTTTGGGAAATAAGCTTTGGATTTTTATTGATCAACGAAACATTAAATATACGATTGCTAAAAATCCAAACTCCAAATCAACAAAGATGGCTTACAAAACTAATGGGTTTGATTTTAAAATTCAATACACACTTGATGAGGAAAACAAAGTGGCTAATGCCCTTTCTTGAATGACTATTGAACCTTCTTCCACAGTTCTAGCTATCTCATCTCCTTCTTTGACATACTTTGACAAAACAAAGTATGTCAAACATGCCAACAAAACAAAGCCCCTTACCCAATAATCATGTGGTATATTGCAACCCCTCTCAATTCCATCAAAAGTATGGGACGAGATTACAATGGAATTTGTTATTCATTTACTAAAGAGTATTTAGGTTCCATTTTTTTGTGATTTTAAATTTCTTTAATTTTTTCTTTTTTAAATTTTTTTAGTTATTAATAGCAATATTATCACTAATAATAATTATATATTAGATAAAACTTAAAGATAAATTATTTTTAATTAAATAAATTTATTTTAATCAACTAATTGATAATCACAATTACTCCTTAATCAAACTTTCAAAACTTATATGACAAATTGCTATATTTTATTAAAATAAATAATTTAAAAATTAACTTTTTATTTAAAATTTTAAATTTATTTAAAATATTTTTTAATTATTAATTTATAATTATAAATTGTTTAATTGGAGAATTAAAGATAAATAATTTTAATTTTTATTATTAATCTATAATTATAAATTGTTTAATTAGAGAATTAAAGATAAATTAAAAGGAGTTTAATTTATCTAATTTTAATTGTGAATTAAAATTAGATTTTATAATCATTACCAACATATTTGGGAACCTAACGAGTCTCACATATAGAATGAGTTGAGGAGAACAAAGTTAATTTAATCAAGTTGGACTCGATTGTAAAGTTTGAGAACATTATGATTAAATAAGAAATATTTAATAAATAAAGATCAATATGAGATATTGAATCTTATATGAGCATAATTGGTATTTAATTATAATTATTTGTAATTTTAATTAAATTTTAATTCAAATTATAATTTAATTTCAATTACATTACTAAAACATCCAAAGCTTATGATAAATAAGCTTAAGCTCTATGAAGCTAACACTTCTTGCTTAACGCTCTCTGTAAGAGTTACTGAATTCTCTCAACTTATTCTATGGATACCGTTAGAGGCCGGACACTTGTGAGACTACGGTGGTTGAAACGGATTAGTTTTCGGAACAGTTCAAGGGATACAACAAGACAAAGATTAAGCTTCGAAATAAGATACGAATAAAATTTCCATTTTATTATAATTT